>CM019148.1:208754330-209048302 GCA_009733165.1 Naja naja | reverse complement strand
TATAACCACCCTGTTACCCCACAAAAATACATCCTCTTAATACAGATAATTAGTTTGCCTGGACTTAAAAGGTTGAGCCAGGTGAGGTGATCTTGAAGAGGCCAACCTTTCTTAATCCAGCCTATAACAGGAGCCAATAAAGTGTCTTTGGCAGTCTCTCTGGCAATTTCAGCAGCATGAACTGGAAGCTTGGCAACAGTTTCTAGGAAAAATGTGTGTGTTTCAGGTTCAAAGTCCTCCTTGTGGCAAGGAAGTGGGCAACGACTCAGCGCATCAGCATGTCCAATGTCCTTGCCAGGCTTGTGGATAAGTTCTGTGAATCAGTTTGTATGAATAAGCAGCAAGAAATTCAGTCCACCTCAGCATTCTTGGTGACAGGATAGTGGGCTTGTGACAGGATAGTGGGTTTGTCTCCTGCCACAATGCCTAACAAAGGTTTGTGATCTGTAACAATGGTAAATGTTCTCCCATAAAGATGTTCATGAAATTTCTTAACAGCTGCAACAATTGCCAATGCCTCCTTGTCCAATTGGCTGTAGTTCCTCTCTGCTTTGGTCAAAGTGCAAGAGTAAAATGCAATAGGGGCTTCTCTCCCTCTGGGAAGCCTGTGGCTCAAACCCCCCCCCATCCAAAGGGGGATGCATCACAAGTCAGTACAACAGGCAAATTCTCAGAGAACTGTATCAGTACAGCATCAGACGTGATTAGTCTTTTAATACTGTTAAATGCTGATTGTTCCTTCCTGCCCCAGACCCAAACAGACTTTTTATCAAGTAATCTGTGCAATGGTTCAGCAATGGTTGCCTTCTGAGGTAGGAACATGTGATAAAAGTTAATGAGTTCAAGGAAAACTTGCAAATCTGTTTTGCATTTAGGTCTAGGGGCTTCTTTGATTGCTTGAACCTTGGCATCTGTAGGGTGGATGCCATGCTTGTCAATCATGTAGCCCAGGAACTCAACCTTGTCAGTTTTAAGAGTGCATTTTTCTTCCTTGACTTTTAACCCCGCTTTCCTGAATCTGGTGAGGACTTCTCTGAGTCTTTCTTGTAACTGAGTGTCATTTTCAGCAGAGATTAACACATCATCAAAGTAAGGCACTACCCCTGGCAGTCCTTGGAGCATTCTTTCCATAAGGCTTTGAAAGATGCCTGGTGCCACGCTTACTCCAAATTGTAATCTTTTACATTTGAAGGCACCTCTATGAGTCACAATGGTTTGGGCCTCTGCAGTGGCATCATCAACTGTTAGTTGTTGATATGCCTGGGCCAGATCCAATTTGGCAAAGACTGTACCCCTACCAAGTGAATGTAACAGATGATGCACCACTGGAACTGGGTGCTGCGCTGCAGTGCATGGTTCAGTGTCCCCTTATAGTCTCCACAGATTCTTACTGATCCATCAGTCTTGACTGGTGTGACTATGGGTGTCTCCCACCTGGAGTGGTCAGTGGGCTCTAAAACCCCTTGAGCTATTAATTTGTCTAATTGTGCATCAATGTTTTCCTTTAAAGCAAATGGGACCCTTCTGGGCTTTAAATGAATCAGGGGCACCCTGGGATCTAGGTTGAAAGTGATAGGGGTCCCCATATACTTGCCCAATCCTTCACTGAAGACCTCTGGAAACTCAGACTTCAAGGCCTCCTCCCATTCAGAGTTGCTCACGTGATTGATGCCAGTCACCTCGATACCTAGTGGATTGAACCACTCAAGTCCCAGCAAGCTTGGATGATCCACGATGGTCAGGGGCAAACGCTTGGTGTGGCCTTTAAACTTCACGTTGAATTCTCTTGTTCCAACTACTGGAATCTTGTTCCCTTGGTAGTCTTTAAGAGTCAGTGCTTGCTTCTGGAAATGTTTCTTCTGAATGTTGGGAAGTAGCCTGTGAATAGTGTCCCATGACACCATAGATAAATAGGAGCCTGAGTCCACTTCCATTTGGCAAGGCCTTCCTTCAATGAGTACCTTCACATGTACTTTTCTGCTTCTCAAGGGTGAAGAATGACCAATGTTGACTGTTTGATGAGTTTCATTCTTCCCATTTGCTTCTGAGTTGCACCCCATTTTCTCACTGAAGTTGTTGGGCTTGAAATCTTTGTCAGGAAACTTTCTTCTGTGTGGAGGAGTTCTGGATGATTTGCAGACTCTTGCTAGATGACCTCTTTTTTCACAACGAAGGCAGATGGTATCAAGAAACTTGCATTCAGTGCGGGGGTGGCCCCCACACAACCTCTGCAATAAAAGTCTTGCCTTTTCCTTCCCAGGTCTTTCTTTTTCTTTTCCATTCTGAGTCTATAAATTCCTTCCTCCACCTCACTACAGTCTGA
This sequence comes from Naja naja, assembly GCA_009733165.1. Taxonomy (NCBI): domain Eukaryota; kingdom Metazoa; phylum Chordata; class Lepidosauria; order Squamata; family Elapidae; genus Naja; species Naja naja. The sequence continues at coordinate 209,045,979 of CM019148.1, read as the reverse complement.
TTCAGAATCTATCTGCTCACAATGAGTTGTTGTGGACTTTTCCACATCAGAATGGCTTGAGGCCTTGTTAATTTTCTTCATGGCTGCCGCTGAGGACTTAGTGGCTTCTGCTGAGGAGGCCTCTTCTATGGCTTCCTTTAACATGATCTTAGGTTTTAATAATAATTTGCTCTGAAGCACCTTGTCTTTGAGGCCTGAACAAACCGATCGCAGATGGCCTCCTCCAAGCTGTTAAACTCGCATGCACCCCAATGTTCTTAAGCTTGCCACGAAGTCGTTAACGCTGCCCCTTGATCCCGACGTAAAACTCGGTTCTTAATGAGGCACAATACTTGTGAGGCGAATGGGCTCTTAAAAGCTTTTCTAAATCAGGCCATTCCATTACCTTCACGCCTGCAGCTCCCGCCAATGCCTTCGCCATCTTGAAGACTCCGGACCGCGAGGCGTAAGGAAGACCACCCTCTTCCGCTTCAGATGTCGGCGAGGTCGCTTTCCTTCCAAATACATTTGGAAGCGATCCACATACGCTTTCCCAGTCTTCTGCCGGATCGAACGGGCTGGGGGTGTTCAGCGAGCCATCTTGCTCTTCTGCTTGTCTTCCGCCATTCTTTCTTCAGGGGAATCCCATCCTCGCCGCCAGTGTTAAGTTTGCATGAAGAGTCAGACGCGAAGAGCTTCAGTGAAGAGTTTATTTAGTGACTACAGCTCGAATGGACCCAACTTGGCTGGGCTACGGCTGCTACTTATAGCCAGCAGCCGTAGTTGCCAGCCAATCAGAGTGCAGGGTTTTCCCGCACTTTTTAAACCAATCCTATTTTACATTTTACAAGAACAATTCAAACTAAACCAATGACATTCAAACCTACATACATAACAGTTTCTATGCACATGACTGTTTAAATGCTTCTTCAATTGTGTAAATCAGTCAGTTGCTTGGATTTGTTCCAAATCTTCTACTGCTAGGATTATGTCAGATGATTTGTCAGATGTTTGATTTGCCCTCCAGGACTGAAAAATTATTACCCAAAACTAACATAAAAGGAGCATGCGGAGATAGGGTGAAATTTATGCTTCTAAACAGTTTAGATATGAATGTAAACTAAAATTAAAACAAAAGACAATCACTCTCTAATGCCATTTTCCAGAGTTGTCTCATACAGCCAAAATGGGTGACATATAAATTTAATAAATGAAAAGTACTAAACAAATAAATAAAAGTATTCATATTAGATGAAGGTACACACGCAGAAAATGTGAAATCTCCTACACCAGTATTAACAAAAGTCTTAGGAGTAATTGGTGTGAAATTGTTACGTGGTCTAAAGAATAGTCACAGATATAGAAACAAATCAAAATAAACTTGACAATAGAAGAATGGTAAAATGGAAAATATAATGAACAGATCTTTTTAATTTAAACAAGCTGCCAGGGAAAATAAAGCTCCTAACTAGGCAATATTTTCTTTTAGGACCATTCAAATCTCCCCAAATAGTGAGCAAATTCTCAAGAACCCTCACTCAGGCGAGATGGTAAACCAAATAAGTAAGAGAAGAAGGAGAACAACATAAAGCTAATTTGACACTGGAAGGGGAAAATGCACCATTATGCACCATTGTTCTTATGACGTGAAACTCAAGTTACAGCTGGGTTAGCTGTGATAAATAAGAAGCTAACATGCCCTTTGAAAATATGAAACCCTGAATTCATAAGCCACAAGCCAAGCATAAAGCATCTATATGGGGTAGAATGATATAAGAGAAGAGAAATAAAGTGGCTTCATATTAATAAAACTAGAGATGAATGGAATCAACAACTTCAGGAGAAAAATAATTATCAGTATGCAAGAGAGCAGGGTTGTATGATTATCAGTATGCAAGAGAGCAGAGTTGTTGTCCAGTCAAAACTGTCCAGTTTAAGCGTGCTGTTAAGAGTTCAACAATAAAGCCTTTATTGGCACTACAAGAGGTATAGAGGATCTACAGCTATTCATTGCATATGGTATAGTATACAGCATATTCATCTCCATCCCTTTGCACTATCCACACACTGAGAAGCCAGGAGACCGTATCTAATTAAAATATAGAATTCTTAAACACATGTTATCATAATGTCCTTACAGTTCTATGCAAAAGTAAAGTCCCAACTCTGACATAAAATAGGAAGTATCCCTCCCTTCCTCTCTCCATCCACCCTAGTTTTAGAACATAAGGTAAGAAGAAATTACTGGATTAGGGTTTTTCAAGACACAACAAAACCAAGTTTGTGCATAGCACACAGGTCAGGCATTGCAACCTAAGAACAGGCTTCCAGGGTCACAGTTACTAACAGGGTAAAATATATGTTTACAGTTAAAAATTAGCTGACGTAACTCTACACATAGCAACTTGTGTACATTTTGAAGAAACAATGTATTTTGCTTTTATAAGAATGTGCTTTGTTCTCTGGCACAAAACACCATCATTGAACTGTGACAGTGGGGCCAAAAAACAAACTATCCAACATATAGTGATAGAGTGCCAAAACAGAGCCTATAATACAGACTTTTTTCTGATTTCCTGGCTGTGACAAATGAAGCAAAAAAAAAGTATGTCTGTAATCTAAAACGTACTTTCATATTTTAGATTTTTATATTTCATATTTTATACTTTTGTTCCTTGTGTTTTTAATCAAAATCTGATATGAATGTGCCATACAGTACGTACATACATACATGCATGCATGCATGCATGCATACATACATACATACATACATCCCTGAAAGTGTCAGAAAAGGGAAAAAGAGAAACATATTACAAGTCCTGGAAATGAGCTACAGGAATCCATGGCCTAATTTCAAGATGCAAGGGAAGAGAGAAGGGAGAACTGAATGCCCAGATGTCTTTAACAGAGCAATTATTAGCTATTTTTGCTTGCATTATTGTTGCAAAGAAACAGTAGAAATTAGAGAAAGCTGAAGAAATTCCCTCCACACTTATGTGGCTCAACACCTTGGTAGAGACTAGATAATGAATAGCCTGAAGGTCCCACTGAGCTGATGTCTATTGCCTCTATTTCAAGTCAATGCAGTCACCAAACTGCTCCCCAAGTAATGGATAACAGAGGTTTTACACAGCATGGAGGTGTTAGAAGCTGGTATAATTAAGGAAAATGTAGGCCTGCCTCACTCGTGGGCAAGGGCAAGAACGAAATATTACAGAGACATGTTAGAAAAAAATATTATAGGTAGTCCTCAAGTTATGACCATAATGGAGCCTGCCCATTTTAGTTACAACTCATAATGATTGTTAAGTGGGGCACCCACTTGGTTGCCTTGCTTAGTGACCCCCCCCCTTCTCTCCCCGATACAGTTCTTAAGTAATTATGTGGGTCACCAAATGGGGCATGGGTTATCTTGGGGTTAAGAGAAGGCCTGGGAAGCCTAGCACAGGCCCAGGTTAAGCTGTCCAGGGCATCCCAAAGTGTTGTGGCCTATCAGCTGCTGGCCCCTCCAGCAGTCAAATCAGAGGAGGAGGAGGAGGTGTGGGAGTCAGGGTCAGCATCAGGGCAACCTGGGAGCTCTGAGGGGGAAGAGGGAATGGAGCTGGCAGAGAGAGAGAGGGAGAGAGAGGGGGGAGAGACAGAGGCGGAGCCTGGGCCATCCGTCAGCCCTCAGATGGAGAGTCAACAGCCCCCAGGTCTGGAGGTGGCTGATGAAGAAGAGGAGGAAGAGATGGGTCCAGTGCCTGACGCTTGGCTGCGCAGAAGGCAGAGACAAGGAGAGCAGTAGAAAGCCGTGGGCCGATCCAGGTGAAGGAAGAGCCATCACTGCTAGCAAGGCCTCACCCTGGCTCTGAGGATAAAAGGCAGGGGGTGGAGATGAATAGGTGTGGCAGACAATTATTCATCTTCTGGACGGATGGACTTGTTAGCCTGCGAGAGAAACTTTTTGCTGGGATCACCAGCACTTGTGGGAGCATCTCCTGCCAGCGTCGACCTCCAATCGCCCTGTACACTCCCACAGGCAGGGCCTCCTGGGGGTGCCATTGACCAGACACTGTCGGTTGGTGGCGCCCAGGGGTAGGGCCTTCTCTGTGGGAGCACCCACCCTGTGGAATCAGCTCCCCTTGGAGCTCCGTCTGGCCCCTGACCTCCGTTCCTTTCGCCGCGACCTAAACAGCTGGTTGTTTCCACAGGCCAGCCTGGACTGAATGGGGTGGGGGTGGGGTTTTTATCAATTTTTAGTTTTAATCGGGTTTTAAATTTTATTGGGCTTAGTTTAGTTTAATACTATTTTAATATTTGTATTCTTGTTTTTATTGTAAGCCGCCCTGAGTCCCTCGGGAGAGAGGGCGGCCTATAAGTCCAATAAAATAAATAAATAAATACATAAATTCCTAATAAAGGAATATTTTGAGTTCACATCAGAGGGTTTGTCATGTTTGGGGAGTTGGGTCAGAACACAAGGCTTCTGTCACCCCCTGGCAGAATGCTCTGCTTCCCATTCCACCAGGTGTCACTTCTCAAAACGACAAGCCGTATTCTTTTTTACTTCGTTTTTAAGTTGCCATACATATTAGGGGGCGGGGAATTACGGGGTGTGGTATATTTTCCTCCCATGTGCCAGACATAACAGCGATCATGGGAATCAAAGTCGCCTCAACGAGGGCTCATAACGGCGTGAGGGAGTAACTGAGCAGACTGCCATCTACCTGGTTGGCTAACGTGACCTGTGACACTAGGGGTGGGTGGGGGATGCCTATTTCTTGTATTATAATGAAATGCAGGAAATATTTTGAGTTGGTTTCACATTTGAACGTACCAATATGATGTGTGCCACCCAATAAAATGGATCTTTGAGAAAAGCTATAGCCTCAGAGTCCTGAATTGATTGGGACCATTACTCGGAACCATGATGCTGGGTTTTTGCAGACCTTGAGGCTTCCTTCCCAACCGATGTTCTGACCCCAAACCCTTTTCCAATAAAACAAACACAAACCAAAGGGAACAGAAACCTTTTAATGATTCTTACGAATCCCTGGTTAAAAGGCTGCTGCAAACTAATTAACTTTGATAAGCACAAGCTTCGCCAGAACTGTGCTAGTCTGCCAAGAATAACGGATAAGAAATATTTCACAACACAAGAGTCTTCAAATACCAACTTGAGATACTGTAATGTCCACGAGGCTGAGTTTCAAAACGTCTTTGCTTCCTGCAAAGAACATTCACTTCACAGTTGGCTTTTATCTCCTTGAAGGAGGGGCCATTACCTTGCAGCCTTACTCCCGAGTCACCCATGCTGCTGCAGCTGCTCTTTCCTGCGAGCAACCCTGGTGCACACGCACTTGGCACAGGCTCCTCGGGAACCTTCTCATTGCTGCTGCCAGACCCCACAATCTCTGAAGGCAGCAGTCTACTCCCTAATGGTCCTGGCCCCTCATCTGAGTCCTCGCTCTCCTCAGCCATCCACACCTGCTGCCGGCTAACCACAACACCCAACCACTCAGCCATAAATAACCAGTGGAATAGCTCAGGGTCGTAGCCTTTGTACAGAAGCCAGCAATATTCTTTAGATGAATTCTGAAAATAGATTGCTTGCCTTATCAGTGAGTGGGGTGGCATATAAATTTAATACAGGTGGTCCTTGACTTACGACCACAATGTCTGTTGTCAAATGTCTGGATTTTGATTATGTAACCAAAGGGATGCTGCAATGGTCATAAGTGTGAAAAATGTTCATCAGTCCCTTTTTTCAGTGACGTAACTTTGAGCGGTCACTAAATGAACTGTTGAAAGTTGAGGACGACCTGTAAATAAATTAAAAAAATTGTTTTCTGTAGAGATTTCGAGTACAGTTGTTGGTGCAGAACTGGCTCTATATAAGAAAAGGTTCTGAGGCATAAAATGGCTGGAAATCACTTTTTTTAATAAATCCAGAAGTCTTTTCTACTCATTGTACTTTTGGGCTGATTGATTTGAATATGAAATGATGAGGGAAAACGGGATCAGGCCATGCTTAGCACCATTTCTCTCTATCTGACCTGCAGAAAGAACAGGAAAAAAAAGTTTATTTGAGAGATATTTGGGGGGGGGCACGCATTTTTGCAAATCAGAGCTGTGACTTTCAGCTATTATCATATTTTCATAAAGATAAATTCTATAGCAGCTTTTCATTTCCAATTATATTAAGACAAGTCTAATTACAAACCAAGACCCGCTGAGTGGGAAAGCATTAGTTTAAAAGGCATCATTTTCAGTATTAAATTTGTTAAGCATTTAATTATCAGAGATTTCACAACCGATTCTGCTGCTTAATTGTCCTGCCATTCAAGTGGATTATTGTCCCATTCATGAAGATGCTCAAGTCCATTTACCTTAAAAGGAAAATTGCACTGCTGGTTAGGATGATATTCTCCCTGTATTGTTAAACATTTCACAACCATCAAGTTTAATATTTTAATTCTTATTTCTGACCATATTTAATGTTTTTTATGGTTTAATATTGTGTTTTTATTATGTTGTTAGCTGCCCAGAATTTCCTGGTAGTAAGATGGGTGGCATATATGTTTAATAAATAAACAAAATGGTCAGAAAAATATTGGTGCTATATAGACATCACTTCTGATGAAACATCCCATCTACAAATTATTTATGGCAACGTGTGTACTTTAACCAATTCCTATACCTAGTCATTCTATTGAAATATCCAAGCTATGATGCCCTAAAATTACAAAACTTTAATTTGTAGAGCCACAGTGGCACAGTGGTTTGAATGCAGAATTGCAGGCTAATTCTGCTGACTGCCAGCAGTTCTGCAGTTTGATTCTCACTGACTCAAGGTTGACTCAGCTTTTCATCCTTCCGAGGTCGGTAAAATGAAGATCCAGATTGTTGGGGGCAATATGCTGACTCTGTAAACCACTTACAGAGGGCTGTAAAGCACTGTAAAGTGGTATATAAGTCTAAGTGCTATTGCTAAATGCTATTGCTATTTGTGAAGAAGGGACTTAATCCACCGAAAGCAGAAGCCAAATTCCCAGTTGACCTGTCTAATGCTGACCTGTGTCTTCTGAATCAGAATGGTAGAGTACTAAGTAAGGCTACCAAATATGTGTTGCAAAATTGTAGATGACTGGAAGATGATAGCAAAGAGTCAGAAGACACTCAATTCTCTGCATCATTCAGCGGTCATTGCAATCCTTGTAATCCTAAATCTTGCCGGTTGCTGAATTTCAGTAAAAAGTCGTGAAACTTTCAATGAATATAGACCAGATTATAGGACTTGAATAATAAACAAAAGCTTACATGAACGGAGAAATAAAAAAGTACATTAGATTCCTTCCTGAATCATAGTTAGAAAATTAATCAGCAAAATAGAATTTGATTATTATTATTATTTTTTAAAGCAAGATTACTACGGGGTTAATTTAAGAACATATCTTGTTTCACCCCCCCCCAAAGGAATATTTCACAGTTGGAATTCTTTCCTGACTAAATGAACTTTGATCCAGCAACCATACCGTAATAATTAATTTACTTGCACTCAGAGTTAAATTTATTTACTGAGAGGTTTTTAAAAAATGTTTCAGCAGCAACATGGAATAAAAATAATTCTGATTAAAATGAAACATTAAAAACAGTCAAGATTAGAAAGTTCTCAAAAACTAAATATAGTTTTAGGAAGTAGAACAGCTATGATTTGGTATTTGATTGTCAAATACCTTACACTGATTATGGATATTTTCATGTTTGTTTGTTTGTTTGTTTGTTTGTTTGTTTGTTTATTTATTTATTTGGTCTTATATGCAACCCTATCTCCCTGGGGACTCATGTTTGCTATTGATTTCCAATTTATTTTCAATTGGATTTTTATTTTGTAAGCCTCTCAAAATTGCTTAGATGAGATGGGTACCTTTACAAATTGAATAAATAATAACAACAATTATAATCCATCCATGGATGCTCTTTTGTAATGAGGGAGAGGTTTGTAATGCTCTGTTGAGGTTGGTGCTATGATGCTGGTGGCATATTTACCAGAAGGGTCACCCATGCCACACAGGATTTAGCAGAAGAATCAGAATAATTGCATCCATCAAACCATTTATTATGGGAAGAAAACAGAAAAAGAATCCTATACTGGATTGGTCATTGCCCAGATCAAAAGGACCATATCAGGAGTTAGAATTCCTAAACATCTGTCAACAAATGGGTAATGGGTTTCAGGAGCTATGGCTGGGCAACTAGGGCTTAGCTCTTTAAGATTACTAGATTGGAAGAACAAAAACTATAGAAAAGACACAAATATACTGTGTTTAAAAATCACATCATTATGACCTGCTATTATAAATCAGAACCAACAAATCATAGATATCGATTAGTGGCTTACAACTGAAATAAACAGATTAGGGTTAGGATTAGGGTTAGGATTGGGTTAGGGTTAGGGTTGGGTTTAGGTTACAGTTACAGTTAGGGTAAGGATGAGGGTTAGGGTTGGATTGGGTTAGGGTTGGGGTGAGGATGAGGGAGAGGGTGAGGGTGAGGGAGAGGATGAGGGTGAGGGTTAGGGTTAGGGCTACGGTTGGGTTTGGGTTATGGTTATGGTTAGGATTAGGATTAGAGTTAGGTCTGTGTTGGGGTAAGGACTAGGATTAGGATTAGGTTTGGGTTAGTATTAGGGTTAGTATTAGGTTTGGGTTAGGGATAGAGGTAATGGTAGGGGTAGGGTTGGGTTAGGGTTAAGGTTAGGTTTGGGTTAGGGTTAGGGTTAGATTTAAGGTTAGGTTTGGGTTGGGTTAGGGTTAGGGTTAGGGCTAGGATTAGCTTTAGCTTTGGCATTAGCTCACCATAAATTCTGAGAACAAAATGGACATTACCAACAGATTCATAAACCTTTGTTATGCTTAGGAGGGTGTTCAGGGTTAGGGTGAGGGTGAGGGTTAGCGTTAGGGTTTAGTGTTAGTGTTACAGTTGTGGTTGGGTTAGGGTTAGGGTTAGGGTTAGGGTTTGGCTTAGCCCTAACCTGGCGTGTTAGAGTTAGGGTTAAATGCCCATTTTTCCACCAATGGGATTTTTCCATGTATTTCACCAGGATACATAGGTAAGCTAGACTCAAAAAGCAAGGGCCCTCCTAAACATAGTCATGCTCTCCAAATTAATTGGTGATGTCCATTTTTCTTTCCCAATTAATGGAGGCCTAACTCTAATCCTAAGTGCATTTCCCCACAAAGGGGATTTTTCCATGCATTTTACCAGGAAATGCAGATAAGCTGGAGGGGACTAGAGAGCAGGTGGAGGGCGACCCATTCTGGATCTGACCGAGCCCAGCTAAGAGCCCATATTAGGACTTACCTGGTGGCGGTGAGGGCGGCGAGAAGATCTTATTTCTCCGCCCTCATAGCATCCGCAGATAACCGCCCGCCGCCTGTTTGGGGTCCCTCCTCCAGTTGGGGGTGGCGGACCTTGGGCAGAGCTGAGGAATTTGGCCAGTATCTGCAGGATAAAATCGCTCAGATCTGGGAAGGGTTGTGCTCGGACTTGCAGTGGCCTGAGGATGGGGATGTGAGTGGTTTGGCTAATGTTATCTGGACTGAGTTCGATCCTGTTTCTGAGGATGAAGTGGACAGGATTATACGGCGCCTGAGTTCCACCACATGTTTATTGGACCCGTGCCCTTCCTGGTTGGTTTATGCCTCCAGGGAGGTCACGTGCGGCTGGCTCCGGGCAGTGGTCAACGCTTTGTTAAGAGAGGGGTTGTTCCCTGCTGCTTTGAAAGAGGCGGTGGTGAGGCCCCTTCTGAAGAAGCCTGCCCTTGACCCAGCCGCATTGAACAACTTTCATCCGGTCTCCAACCTTCGCTTCTTAGCGAAGGTTATTGAGAGTGTGGTGGCCCAGCAATTGCTACTTTTCCTGGAGGAAGCGGACTACCTGGATCTGTACCAATCGGGCTTCCGGCCCGGGTACAGCATGGAGACAGCATTGGTCGCACTGATGGATGATCTCTCTAGGGCTCGGGGCAGGGGTTTTTCCTCTGTCCTAGTCCTGTTAGCAAACAGTGTTGGCAGGGGGGGTGGAGGTTGACTCCAAGGTATCTCACTTGTGGGGTGCCCCAAGGTTCGGTCCTCTCGCCCCTTTTGTTCAACATTTATATGAAGCCGCTGGGTGAGATCATCCGTGGCTTTGGGGTGAGTTATCATCAGTATGCTGATGATACGCAGTTATACATCTCCACCCCAGGCCACATCAGTGATGCTCTCTCCGTGATGTCCCGTTGTCTGGAGGCGGTGCGGATCTGGATGGACAGGAGCATGCTTTGACTCAATCCAGCCAAGACAGAGTGGCTGTGCATACCGACATCACGGTCCAGTTTGGATGTTCCATCTTTGGTCATGGGGGAGGAGGTGTTGCCCCCCCGTGGACAGGGCACGAACCTGGGGGTCCTCCTGGACTCACGGCTCAAATTGGAGGAGCAGGTGGGGGCCGTGGCCAGGGGGGCCTTTGCCCAGATCTGGCTGGTTCGCCAGTTACGCCCATTCCTGGACCGGGATGCCCTGCGCACGGTAACTCAGGTGCTCGTTATCTCCCGACTCGACTACTGTAACGCTCTCTACCTAGGACTGCCCTTGTGTACCACTCGGAGGCTTCAGCTGGTGCAGAATGCAGCCGCGCGGGTAGTGATGGGAACTTCCCGATACTCCCATGTTACACCCCTCCTGCGCGAACTGCATTGGCTTCCGGTTGCCCTCCGGGTGAGATTCAAGGTGCTGGCACTAACATTCAAAGTCCAGCATGGCATGGGTCCAGGTTATTTATGAGAACGGCTCCTCCCAACATCAAACACCAACCACCCTGTACGGCGACAGGCGGGTCTCCTTGGGGTGCCGTCTGCGACTCAATGTCGCTTGGCGACCGGGAGGGCCTACTCTGTGGCGCTCCCACTCTGTGGAATCTCCTTCTGCTGGAGCTCCCTGACCCCGATCTTCGCACCTTCCGCCACGATTTGAAGACTTGGCTCTTTTACAATCTGGGCTGTGCTGATTCCCTGGGGTTGGTTCTATCTTAACCATGGGTTTTAATCTTTAATTCGGCTTTAACTTGTTTAATATATTTTTAACTAATTTATTTATTGTTGTATTTTTAGCTGTGAGCTGCCCCAGTCCTTTTGGAGAGGGGCGCATATAAGTCGAATAAATAAATAAATAAATAAATAAACAAATAAATAAATAAATAAGCTTATGGGCATTTCCTCATAAAATACCGTCATGCCCTGGTGGAGACTGACTCCAAGGAAGAGGAGGAACAGCCAACAGGGAGTGGGAGTGTGGCTCCAGAGGTGGTGGAGACTGGGGAAGGGCAGAGGCCGGCTGAGCAATCAGAGGAGGATCCAGGCCCATCTCCTATCCATTCCAGGGCACGCAGGGAAGAGAGGATCAGGGAAAAGCATGGTTTCCTCGGGAGGAGAGGGCCATAATCCTCCTCAGGGCTTACAGCTGGGAGCTATGTATATAAGTGTGTAACTGCGCAGTCAGAATTGCTGGAGTCAAAGTTAGTGTTTCCTTTGAAGGAGGTTTATCTTTGTTGGAGTTCTTCCCAAGGACTTTCCCCGATTATCTGTTTGGAACATATAATTAATTACCTATCTTGGTTTGCTTTGGAACTTTCACCAAGATGGTTTGTTCTTGTTTTCCTTTTGCCTCATTATTTACTTTTGGGACTTTAAACTGTGACTAATAAAACAGTTAAGTTGAAGGCATTGCTGGATTTTAATTCATGTTTTGGGTTTTGGGTTATTTTGAGAGACTACGGGTCATCACAAATACATGGAAAATGAGAGTAAAATTACTTAGGGTTAGGCCTCTATAAATTTGTACAAGAAAAAGGAAATCGGCCATGAATTTTGAACACATGGGTATGTTTAGGAGGGCACTACCTTTTTGAGTCTGGCTTATCTATATTTCCTGGTAAAATATATGGAAAAATCCTATTGGTGAGGAAATTGGTTAAGGGTTAGGTTTAGGCCTCCATGAATTCAGATAGCAAAATGGAGATTGGCAATGACTTCTGAGCAGATGGGTATGTTTGGGAGGGCACTAACTTTTAGAGTCTGGCTTATCTATATTTCCTGGTAAAAAAACATGGAAAAATCCCATTGACGGGAAATTACACTTGGAGTTAGGGTTAGGCCTCCATGAATTCAGACAGAAAAAATGGACATTGCCAATGAATTTGGAGCACATGGGAATGTTTAGGAAGGCACTTGCTTTTCAATTCTGGCTTATCTGCATTTCTTGGTAAAATACATGGGAAAATCCCAATGGCCGGTTAGGGTTAAATGTCCATTTACTTGGGATTTTTCCATGTATTTTACCAGGAAATATAGATAAGCCAGACTCGAAAAGTTAGTTCCTTCCTAAACATACCCATGCGGTCCCAATTCGTTGGCAATGTCCATTTTTCTTGTACAAATTCACAGAGGCCTAACACTAACTCTAAGTAGTTTTTCCCACCAATGGGATTTTTCCATGTATTTTATGAGGAAATGCACATAAGCTTATCTGCATTTCCTAGTAAAATACATGGAAACATCTCATTACTGTACATTGGTGTACAGTATTTTACCAGGAAATACAGGTAAGTCAGACTCGAAAAGTTAGTGCCCTCATAAACATATGAAAGCACTCTGAATTTGTTGGTGATATCCATTTTTCTGTCTGAATTTGTGGAGGCCTAACCCTAACCCTAAGGGGATTTTCCTGTGATTGGGATTTGTGATGAATTTTGTTATGTATGCAGGTTTGAAATCATTGGTTAAGTTTGAATTGTTCTTGTAAAGTGTTGGAAATGATTGGTTTAGAAAGTGCGGGAAAACCCTGCACTCTGATTGGCTGTCAGCTGCGGCTGCCGGCTATAAGTAGCAGCCGCAGCAAAGACAGTTGGGTCCGTTCTGAGCTGTAGTCACTAATAAACTAAAGAGCTTGAAGCACTCCGTGTCTGTCTCTTCATGCAAACTTAACACATTTTACCAGGATATGTAGATAAGCTAGACTCGATAAGCAAGGGCCCTCCTAAACATACCCATGCACTCCAAGTTCTTTGTCAATTTAATTTTTGTTTGCCTCATTTATGGAGGACTAACCCTTATCCTAAGTAGATTTACCCACCAATGGCATTTTCCCATCAGGGGTGGGATTCTACCAGTTCGCACCTATTCGCTAGAACCAGTTGTTAACATTCTAAGCAGTTCGGAGAGCTGGTTGTTAGAAGAAATTACTGGCCTAATCCTCTAAGGAAGGAAGGAAGGAAACATTCTGGTGTTGCTTACAGAAACTGCCTCTCGGTTAACCCTTATTACATTCTTGGCAGGACTAGACTTCCTGTCTCAGGAACATCTCTGGAGTTTTTTCTCCCTCCTTTGCTGGTACTTTGCTTGTGTGGAGTGACCATTCAAAGTTACAATGGCACTGAAAAAAGTGCCTTATAGTTTGGAGTGTCTTTTAGTGAGAAAAATACAGTCCATGCCCATAATTAAAAAATAGCGGAAATGTGGAGTTGAAAAATTGAGCTGGTTAAAATATTGTGTGATTTCCAAGCACAAACTATTAAAATGTTGACTCATAATATCTCGGATGTAACTGGATTGAAAAGAAGAAACTGTGGTTTATTGTTGCTGCAATATCAGGGGACAGTAGAATAGAAAACAAAGAATTGGAGATCACAAAGTCTCAAGACCTGAAAATCAAAATTTTTGAAAAGATTATGGCATAAACCAGATATTGGCACCAGGGGTGGGATTCAACCAGTGTTACTACCGGTTCGGTGTCTACATTTTGTGCACGCATGTGCACATTGCGCACATGGGCACCTGATGCACGCTGCGTGCATGTGTAAAAAACCTTAAGCTGTGCTGCCCAGACAGCTGAAAAGCTCTTGTGCGGGTGCGCAGTGTTTGAAAAGCCACTTTTTCTGTGCTTTTTCAACCTCAGCTGTGCCATGCAAAGCAGCTGAGGTTGAAAAAACAGGAAATAAAGGACAGGTAAGAGCCCGGGCGGACGGGTGTGCCAAACAGCAGCAAACACAGAACCGGTTTGATGTCTGCTGCTCTTCAGAGCTACCGGTTCTATAGACCAGGGCACAACCGGTAGCATCCCACCCCTGACTGGCACACTGAGTGCCATACCAAAAACATCTTGGATGACACTTAGAAAATCTGCACGTTGACAGAATTTCTAGTTGTCAATTATAAAAGGCCACACTACTCGGATTCACAGATATATTATGCTGATACATTATCACATCCTAGGTTCTTGGGAAGAATTTGATGTGTATGAAGGCCAGCCCCAGGCAAAGAACTGGCAGCTGTGACTTCACATTGTTGTGGAGTAAGCGCCCCTGCGACGTTGAGTTGGCCATGCCTATCCAGTCACATGACCAACCAGCCACGCCTACCCAGCTAGTCATTAGGGCAGAGAACCGGTTGTTAAATTATTTGAATCCCACCCCTAGTTGCGAACAGATAATAATAGTGTTATGGGAACAATAAAGGGAGGGCATCCAATTTCTTGATTAATTCCCAGAGATAGTGAATGTTTAACTGGGAAAGAAACTTATCAGTTAAACAACAAACTATTTTAACATTATGGAATGTTAACATTAGTAGCTATGTTTCCCCAAATCTGTGTGACCTGCCTTACAGAACTGACTAATGATGATGTATTTAGCACTGCATTTTTAAAAGGTCTCCTTAATTGACAAGCCGATCATTCTCACTCACTAATTTATAAAAAGCCTCCATTTAGTAAAAGGAAATATTATGGTATGAAATATGCCATTAGGAGGAAATATTTGCAGCTCAGGGTTGAAGTGTGAGGTCCTTGGTGCTCCCATAGTATCAGGTATAATTGCAGAGCAAATAAGTTGCATAATTAATGAAACCGGGAAGTCCTGGATAGTTCTAAAGTTCAATTTATTATGCAGTTCACTTATACCCATAAAGTGCACTCACAACAGCATTTGGACAGGAAGGCAGCTGTGCCAAAACACTTGGTGCCAACCTTTCTAGCATCAAGCGTTTGTGGAAAACAAAACAACAAGACTCACCTTCTCACCTTTTTATTCCCAGTCCTCCATTGTCCTGCCTGCACTCGGTTTATTTGACATTTGAGTGGCTGTAGAGAATACAAAAGCTTACCAGTATCATTTTAACATTATGGAGTCCTGGAAGGAAACGACTCTAATTTTATGGAATTAGGGCAAATTAAAATAAGAGATAAAATTCCATATTTTACATTTAGAAAGCCTAGGGCACTAGAAAGATCTTCAGTTGCTATCTGTATGTGTACAGAGATGGTGCTATGGGAGTTTTCTAAATACCACCTCTAAATAATCTTTTTTCCAAGTAGATTCCATCTTTTAAAGAGGAAATTAATTCAACTCTTAACATTACTTACAGCGATCATTTTCATAACTCTTTCAATGGCATTGATTTTTATGGGAACTTCTCCCAATATCCACATTTTTCTCATATGCTCTGCTCTCAGATGCTGTTTATTGTATTTCATACAATTAATTGGCTTTTTAAAAAAAATCTAAACCTTTCATTTTTTTATGTTGCTTTCTTCTGCACCTCTCCTTAAAGACAAAAATAGGAAATGCTACTAAAAAAAGAAAGATTAAAGAGCATGGTGATTGATGTAAATTAAGGATAAGCTACTATATATATATCAGGATGCAAATACTGAAATACAGTATTATAATTGAAAAAGAAATACAATGCATCTCATCATAGTAGTCAGACTGTGACAAGGACCTCTATATTTATTGGGCATATTGTCCAGACTCCAGGTGCAAACCATTAATAGACAACTTTAAAGTTCTTTCCTAAGATTATTTATCTGAAAAATCAGTTTGGGACTGGATAGCTCTTCAAAAAGAGACCTACCTCATGTAGAGTAGAAATCTATTATTGGTAAATGAATATATCATAAATCTTTTTTGGTGTGCTTTCAGTTTGATGTTGGTTTCTCTGTTGGACAGCAGGTGGCTTTGCACAACATAAAATAGGCTTTTATAGGTAACGTTCAAGTAAGGAATATAATTTTATATGAACATTTATTGGAGAATGATGAAGGTGTGAAAGAAAATAAGGTTTAATTTAGGACATGTCCTGATGAGTGGTGGAATGCTGCCAGTTCACACTGGTTCTAGCAATCTGGTAGTGCCAGTCAGCAGTTGGCCCACCCTTTCCTGTCCTATATTTCCTTTGTTTCTAGCTCAGCTGATAGGCGCAGCAGAGCGGATTTTTTTTATTACATTTATATGCCGCCCTTCTCCAAAGACTCAGGGCGGCTTACAATTTTTGGGACACAACCCAATGCGCTCATGCCTCAGCTGCTTTACTCACCAGCGCTGACGGTAAGTTTATTTATTTATTTATTTATTCGACTTGTATGCCGCCCCCTCTCCAAAAGGACTCGGGGTGGCTCACAGATAAAAACAATACAATAAATTAAGTTAACTAAAATAGAATTAAATTACAGCAAGCCGAATTAAACTAAAAATCCCATAATACATATAAAACCCTTCCCACAAGGAATCAGCACAGCACAGCCTGTTCAAACAGCCAAGTTTTTAGGTCGCGACGGAAGGTGCGGAGATCAGGGGCCAGGTGGAGCCCCAGAGGCAGTTGGTTCCAGACAGCGGGAGCTGCTACAGAGTAGGTCCTTCCCCGGGACACCGCCAGCCGACACTGGGTCGCAGACGGCACCCTGAGAAGTCCCTGCCTGTGCGTTCATACAGGGCGGTTGGTATTCGATGCCGGCAGTAGATGCTCCCGTAAATAACCTGCACCCATGTCTCATAGGACCTTGAATGTTAATACTAAGACCTTGAATCTCATCCGGAGGGCAACCGGTAGCCAATGCAGAGGAAAAACCCCTGTCCCGAGCCCTCAGGAGATCATCCATCAGTGCGACCAATGCCGTCTCCGTGCTATACCCGGGCCGGAAGCCCGATTGGTATGGATCCAGGTAGTCCGTTTCCTCCAGGAAAAGTGGAAACTGCTGAGCCACCACACTCTCAACAACCTTCGCTAAAAAGTGAAGGTTGGAGACTGGACGAAAGTTGTTCAATTCGGCTGGGTCCAGGGCAGGCTTCTTCAGGACGGGCCGCACCACTGCCTCTTTAAGGGCGGCAGGGAAGGCACCCTCCCTTAATGAAGCATTGACCACTGCCCAGAGCCAGCCGCTTGTGACCTCCCTGGAGGCATAAACCAACCAGGAAGGGCACGGGTCCAACAAACATGTGGTGGAACTCAGTCGTTACATGATCCTGTCCACTTCATCCTCAGAAACAGGATCAAACTCAGTCCAGATTACATTGGCCAGACCATCTGCACCCCCAGGGTCAGGCCCCTGCACGTTAGAGTCCAGCCCTTCCCGGATCCGAGCGATCTTATCCTGCAGGTATAACCCAAATTCCTCAGCTCTGCCCTGCAAGGGATCCATCACAGCCCCCGGATGTAAAAGGGAGCGGGTGACCCCGAACAGGGCGGATGCTATGAGAGCGGAGAAGTAAACCCTCCTTGCCGCTCTCACAGCTACCAGGTACGTCCTAATATAGGCTCTCAGCTGGGCTCGGTCGGAACCGGAGCGGGTCGACCTCCATCTGCTCTCTAAAGCCCTTCTCCGACACTTCATCTCCCGGAGCTCCCCTGTATACCAGGGAGCCATCCGGGATCTGCACCGGGTAAGGGGACACATGGGGACAACTCTGTCAAGGGCCCCCGCCGCTGCCTGTTGCCAGGCCACCGTTAGGGCCTCAGCAGAGCTGTGGGCCAAGGATGTAGGGAAGAACCCCAGTTCCGCCTGGAACCTTTCTGGGTCCTCATCCCAGCAGTGTGGGGCAGCTTGGCGGAAAGCCAGCCGTAGGAGATAATGGTCTGACCATGGAATGGGATGGACAGAAAAATCGCCATTCCCCAGACCATTCTGCCACTGCTCCGAGATAAAAACCAGGTCGAGCATGTTGCCCCCCTCATGAGTCGGGCCATCAATCACCTGAGTCAGGCCCATGGCTGCCATGGAGGCCATGAATTCCTGGGCCACACCCGACGACGCCCCAAGGGAAGGCAAGTTGAAGTCACCCAAAACAATAAGCTCAGGGAACTCCAATGCCACCCCCGAGACGGCATCGAGAAGCCCAGGCAGGGCTGATGCTACATAGCTGGGGGTAAAGTATGTAAGCAACAAGCCCACCCGACTCCCTGGCCTGCTCCTCAGAAGGAGGGCCTCACACCTGCCTATCTCCAGAACAGGGGCCTCCCTTGGAATCAGGGCTTCCCGAATAACAACAGCCACCCCCACCCCTCCCCTGGGCTCGTGACCGGTGCAACACCCGAAAACCTGGGGGGCATAACTCAACCAGAGGGACTCCACCCTCTGGGCCCACCCAGGTCTCGGTGATGCAAGCCAGTTAAGTTTTCATGCTTAAAATTTCCCGTTTCATGCTCCGCCCGCGCGCACCCACAGAACCAGTGGTAAAATATTTTGAATTCCACCACTGGTTCTGATGATAGGAGAACCTAATTTAATTAACCCAAGCAATTGTGGAAAAGTGTGGAAAAAGAGAAGTCAGGTAAATATCTGAGATCAGAGTCAGAAGAAAAAGATAAGTGAGAAGAAATAAATAAATAATGGAAGCACAGAAAATATTAAATAACCAGCATGGAGTACATGATGTGAAGCATTGCAAAGTCAGTCTTTTTAAACAAAAAGAAAAATGCAAAATTCTTCTGCTAACTATCTGCACATCTATTTCCCTTAAGTTATCAATATTTTTAGCAGTGCACAAAGTCAGGGCATGCAAAGAGGAAATCCAGCATTCCCCTTCTCAATAACTGGCATCCTAACTTCATATCGTATAAAAATGCTTTCGCTCCTTGTGCAATTCATTCTATTGTCCCGCAGTTCTCTTTTAGTATGTAAGCATTTGCCTTGGATCCAACTTTCATATGCTTGCATTTGGTTTGGTCTCATTCTACAGTTCATACGAACAAGACCTAAGTGAATAGCCTTTCTTTCTCCTTCAGCGTAATCTGTCCTTAGTTTCTGTCACTAGCAAAAGAAGTGATGTATCAAAACATGGTGAAATATGAATTATTCCAAGGCTGACACGGTTAAGCTAAGTTTGCCTGCTAGATTTTTATAGTCTATCATACAAAAAATTAGTTTCTTTTCCAAACTATTTTGTACCCTAATTTTTCCTCACCTGTTACTGGTAGAAATAAGATCAGCACAACACTAGGCATCAAGGAGACCACTTGAAACTATAGGCCTAAGTGCCATTTAGTGGACAGAATTCCCTCACCACATGAATAGAATAGAACAGAATAGAATTAGTATGCAAATTGCAGGAGGGTCTAACAGCAGATCCGTGATGGTTTTCAGGTGGGACAGCACTAGTCTTTCAAAGGTTTTCATAACTACAGATGTTAGAGCAACTGGTTTGTAGTCATTCAGTTCCTTGATGGAGGGTTTCTTCAGATCAAAGTAAAAAAATAAAAGGTAAAGAATAAGTAAAAACAAAATGCATGTTGTCAATTACATATTGTGTGTCTCTGACTTTGTCAGTAATCTTATGGCAACAAATAAGCCAAATTTTGGTTAGGGAAATGGGCGCTTAGATCCTTCTAAAAAGGATATTCAGCTGTGAAACTGGATAATCTCTGGATTGTAATCCAAATTAAAACAAAAAGTGAGAGAGTTGTTGGATACCTACTCTCAACTATTAAGCTATTAGCATAAAATATTTTAAATTCTATAATTGCCTATGGTCCTAAACATGTCTGCCTCATCAATAGGAAGCGTATTCTTCAAATGAGGTTCTTGTTAGTAAGATAGGTATGTATTCCTATCCATCATGATAGATCTCCATGCTTGTCCTGCAGATTCCTTGGAACTGTATCTTTGCCATCTTGTGTCTTCCCAACAAAACATACTATTTCGTAAAATGTGGAGGCTGAAGATACATTGCAATTCTTGTATGCCCCTACTAGATCCCAAGGTAAAGACACTCAAGGGTGACAATGTATTATGACAGCATAAATGCTACACTGGATAGAATCCAGTGGATGATTGTATTAAGGGGGAACAAACAGTGGAAAAGAGTATGGCTGAGGTAGTATTGCTTGCATGGAGTCTCTGGACCAATTAAAGGACATTGGGAGACTTGGTCTTACATGTTTATCTCTGTGGATACCTCTGTGGAAAGGTCTGTACGTGGGGTTTGGGGGGGTTTTTTGTTGCAATATTGGCTGCCTGCAGAACCTGTTCTCAGTGCAAAAGATGCTTTGCTTACTTTCCTAAAGTGATGACTGAGCATGGAAATAACAGCAATGTATCCTTCAAGGTCAACGGTGGGGCACCTATACATTGTGGCGCATAGGACCACAACGCTTAAGGCAAAAAAATGGCAACTTTGTGTACGCTGGGCATCGCTGTCAGCCAAGTAACAAATAACCACAATGCGGAAGAGTCAAGTCCCATGAGAGCTTGCTGATTTGGGCCATTAGACAGGGTGGATCCACCAGAAATTATGGAACAAAAAGAGTGACAAATATAGACAGAAAAGTTGCATAGGCGAGCATAAAAGCAATCAAAACCACTCAGTTTAGAGATCTTTTTTCATGGTTTCTAATTGGTGCAGTGATTAAAACAAAGAGTTGAAAGAAAATATATAGCGTGAGAAGTTTCTATCATCACAGTTAAAACTTCCAAATATTGTCTGTGGTATGCAATGTTAAAAAAACCCACATACACAATAAAGATACGCGCACACACGACAGGAAACAAAATTGCATAATGTGTAGAAAAATCCCACTCTAAGAAGGTAATATAATCCAGGCAAGATGTCTTAATGTCCCATCTGGCCTGAGTGTTTGGGGGAAAGACAGGCTGCTGAATTGGAGAGTTGACAGGTCCCTAAAGATCAGACAGAACGGCAACTGTGCTTGATAGCAAGACGAGAGAAAAGTCATGGTAGTTGATGACTCACTGATGCAAGGTAGTGAAGCAAAGGAAGATGAACCAGCCACTCAGCTTAGGAAGTGTGTTGCGTGCCAGGAACAAGTTTTAGTGATATAAGAGTACGACTTCCAACATCCATCATGTCCTCTGACAATTATTTCTTACTGCTGATGTATGTAGGGGCAAACAATGCTAACAAAGAATAGCTATCATAGTATCACTACAAACTCTGAAGCTCAAAAATGTTGGGGATTCAGCTGCTTTTCTTATCTACCCATCCAGTTCATTGAAGAGGAAAGAATACCACAACCAGCCAGTGTCATGGTGAGAGATTTTGTTTCTGAGACAATGGGGCTTCATGATTATTTACCTCAGGTGAGGTACACCTCCTAAATTGTGATACAAATACATCTCACCTGTGATGGGATTCAAATAATTCAACAACCGGTCCTCTGCTCTATGTTAAGTATTAAAAAAACGATATACCGAAAGGGTTATGGGCAGGGGTGTCAAACTTGCAGCCATGGGCTGGATGTGTCACATGCTGGCCATGTCCACCCCTGGTTTAGTGAAGGGGAAAAAAGTCATGTCACACGACGATATGACACCCCTGGGTTAGGGCCTGAATTTTTTTTAACCACTCTAGAACTTTGAAGCAGATTCCTGCATGATTCAGTTGGCTTTCTTACTCACTGAATTCCAGGTACAAAGCTTTTCTTGTTTTGCTTTTCAAAATTCGTCACTGCTTTGTGAGTTACTTCTATTTTCCTGGCTAGTTGTATGGAGGGGGGAGGTATTTCAATTTTCCTAAGATCTGTTAGATCTGTTGAAAGACAAACTCAGCCAAAAATAATCTTAAGAAATTCGTCAATTTTCAAAAAGAAAGAAGTTTATTTTTATTTATTTTTATTTTTAATTACATTTATATGCCGCCCTTCTCTGAAGACTCAGGGCGGCTTACAATTTTTGGGATACAACCCAATGCGCTCAGCAATAGCCTTCATTCCATTGTATATGCCTGCTTATTACTAAGCGGGATTTTTACAAAGTCAGCTTATTGCCCTCAACAATCTTGGGTCAATTTACCTACCCCGAGAGGATGGAAGGCTGAGTCAACCTTGAGCTTGGTGGGATTCGAGCCTACAGTAATTGTAGGCAGCTGGAACTTAAGTGCAGGCATTTAACAGCCTGAGCCACCAAGGCCCTTTTGCTATGTTAAGACAAGCTTATTAAAGATCTGCAAAGGATATATGCTGGAAATAGATGGGTTATAAAGGAAGAATACAGACAGATGTTGAGACTCTAGAAAAAGTGCAGAGAAGAGTAACCAGGATGATTAGGGGACTGGAGACTAAAACATATGAAGAACGGTTACAGGAACTGGGCATGGCTAGTCTAGTGTGAACAGAAGAACCAGGGGAAACATGATAGCGATTTCCCAATATTTGAGGGGCTGTCACAGAGAGGAAGGGGTCAAGCTATTTTCTAAAGTGCCTGTAGGCCAGATGAGGAATTAATGGATGGAAACTGAACAAGGAGAGATTTAACCTGGAAATAAAGGAGAAACTTTCTGACAGTGAGAACAATCAACCAATGGAACAGCTTGTCCTCAGAAGTTGTGGGAGCTTGACTTTCAAGAAGAGATTGGATTGCCATCTGTCAGAAATGGTGTAGGGTCACTTGGGCAGGGGGTTGGACTAGATGACTTACAAGGTCCCTTCCAACTCTGTTGTCTGATATCCCAGAAGTGTAGAACAGATGAAGGAAATGACGCTCAGAATGAGCTAAGTGAGTGAATAACAAGAAGGACTTCCTTACATATACAGGTAGTCCTTGACTTACAACCATTCATTTAGTGATCGTTCAAAGTTACAACGGCATTGAAAAAGTGACTTATGAGTTTTTCACACTTATGACCATTGCAGCATCCCCATGGTCATGTCATCAAAACTTGGATGCATAACAATTGGTTCATATTTATGACAGTTGCAATGTCCCGGAATCATGTGTTCACCTTTTGTGACCTTCTGACAAGCAAATTTAATTCAGAAACCAGATTCACTTAACAACTGTGTCACTAATTTAACAACTTCCATGATTGACTTAACATCTGTGGCAAGAAACGTCATGAAGATGGGGCAAACTCGCTTAGAAACTATCTTGCTTAGCAACAGAAATTTTGGGCTCAATTGTGGTCATAAGTTGAGGACCACCTGCATTCCAAATAAAAGGTATTGGCAGATCAGCTGCTAAATGAGGAAAGCAAAATGTTGACAGGCAGCATAGGTAGAACTACTGAAGTACTAAAGGTTGTTTCCTCCAACAAAAACCAGACATTTTACTTAAGGAACTAGCGAAGAAAAGGATGACCAAGATTGAACCTGGAGATTTATAGAAATGCAATCAGGGACCATAGTATTTACTTAACACTAGAAGGAATTTATGTCTCCAGGTGCAGATTAATTGCATCCTAAGGGACTGAAGGAATTAGAAGGTAGCAATGTGCAGCTGAACTCTTACCTGTTATTTTGGAGAATTCTTTGAGAACAGATGAAGTGCCAGATGAGCAAATATTATCTCTAGGTTGCTTTCTCTGTCAATAATTTGCTAAAATAATGAAGATATCCATACAGTGACAAATGAACTTGTGCACAAAACTTGAAACAATAAATCATGATACATTTTAGCTGTGAGCTGTTGAAGAAAATGAGGTTAGCCTGGTTCACACTGAAACTAAGAATTGGAAAAACATGCTTTATAAGCCATAATGGCTAGGTAGATACTATTTACAGCTTATTATCCTGGCCATCTAGCCAACTATTGTTTCTTAATACTTCACCCACACCTCAGCACAGGCACTATGCTCTTTTGTGCCGATGTTCATTTTAATTTCCAAAGATAAATTAAAATGAGGAAAGATGGAGCAAAGGTTAAGAAGCAATAGTACAAATGCTGAGAGAAAACTCCAGTCACAAACAAGAGGATTTTCCATGTCCTTGAATAACAGGAATCATTTCACACATGACTTACAAGAGATATAACCATGTATGACTTGTATGATAAAGTGCATATACATTTCACCTATGGTACACTGAAGCTTTTAGAACTTGTGGCAAAAATATAAAATCTTCCCTTCATGTGGGAAGTCCATTTTCCTGGATTGCTGCTCTGATTGGATAATGTCAAGTGCTGGGGAAATCAGGAGATTCAGGCAGCTCCTGGGGACCACTAATAAGAATGTTGACTGATGGTGGCTTGCCGACGTTGGTGGGAGAGAGAGACACACACACACACACACAAAGAGGCAGGGGTAGGATTCAAATTTCTTAACTGGTTCTGTGGGCGTGGCCTAATTTGTGGGTGTGGCTTGGTACTCATGTGACTGGCTAGGCATGGCTTGTATGTAAATATTATAAATATTTATGTAAATATTGAATTTTTTATAAAAAAGAGTAACTTTTATCCAAAATCAGGCAAAGCAGGCAGGCAGATTGAGTTGCTCACAGAATCACAGATTCATTCAGTGATCTATCTATCTGCCATCAGCTACCTGAGTCTGTCACATTCGCTTGCAGTGAGTCTGCACTGAATAATACAAGTTTCAGTCCTAAAGAAGGTTCGGCTCTGCTTAAAAACAGCCAAAGATCTAAAGACTAGCTAGAAAGCAAGAAATGCAACGATTTCCTGCTTTCTAGCTAATCTAAATCTTCTGGCACAGCAGAACAGCTGATGGTCGGGGGGGAGGGAAGAAAGGAAAAATAGCAACTTAGCAGGCAAGTTTGCCAGATAAGGAGTAAGTGGGTGGGAAGGGTTCCTGCAGGCCATGTGGGCGGCACAGCCTTGTGTTCCTGCGCAGCCTGGATTAATTGCTTTGGGGGGCGTGCTCTGGGGTTGACATTTCTCTGCGGACCACCAAAATTTTCTCGCAGCCCACCGGTTGGCAACCACTGATCTATATGAATCTGACCAACCGTCGGTTAAGGGAAATGAGTGGGAGATAAGAAAGGCACTCAAGGTGGGCTGGACTTAGATCCCTTGTGGGCACACAGGGACTTGTGACTTATGATGCATTTCACCTCTCCCTCAGGATCAGCCTGGTCATCTCCTACAGATAGTGTGTCACAGTAAAGAAAAAATCTTCATATGATCCTGGAGGACAAAAGCAGATGCTTTTTCTTAAATCCCCCAATCCTCACAGACTGCATTGGAAGACTGCAGGGCTCTCTAAAATAGGGTGTAGAGCTGCAGAGATAAGTAAATAAACACACAAAACATGCCAGGTTGCTTTCTCATCCAATGGGATGCTGTTACTAATTTATTTATTTTTCTCCATCAACAGGAAGAATCCTTCAATTTGTGATTAGGCAATTCTAAATTTGGTGCATTATTCTACATAATAAATGGACCGGCTGCAAGACAGAATGTAGTAGTCTGATCAAATGCAATTGGACAGAAAACAATTGGTTTTATACTGAGGGACTTAGAGAAACTATTCCTTGTATTAAGAATAAAAGATACTGTAAACTATCTTTTATATTCCAAAATAAGACCTTGAAAACCAGCTTAAATTTCAACTCTCATTATTTTATTACTGTTTTGGCTACATTCTCTACGATTTCAGCAGCATTTTGAAGAGACAGTTAATGTATCCTTATGTACAACAAAAACATAATGGCTTGCAACATCAGAAACAAGAGCCACATTTTAACTGTACAATATTAAATGAAAAACCTGTGGTAATACAGCCTCCCTTTCTGTGACATGGACAAAATTACATACAAGTATTCAGCATTATGAATATGACAAGAGGAATCTTGTATGGAAGAGAGATACTGCATTTGGAAAAAGAAAAAAAAACCTTACCATACAAGGCAGTTAGAAAATGTTTCACATTTTAAAATATCTGTACAAGCCACAAGAGACATCTCTTTAGAGGAACATCTTTCCACCTTGTAGACAGTACTTCCAGAAACCGAGAATAACCATAAACAACTTCTACATCTAGTATCCACGTGCTCCAGTTCAGGAAACTGACTTGAACTGTACTGTATAGTTCCAACACAGATCGGTTTTGACATGCCTTGATTGTTAATGAATTATCTACTTTCAGTCTCTCTAGGACTTTCAGCTGACTTGCACCTTAAGGAGGTTGTTTTGATTTTTTTTTGTTTTGTTTTTGTTTTTTGCAAAAGCAAAAGCAACATCATTTAGCAGCAATTAAAAGCGCCTTCAATGAGACTTAAAAAAAATACAATATCCAATTAGAAAAAGCCATACTTTTAAACATTTGTACAGAAATAAGTTGCTGAATTTTTTTTTAACTGAAAATATGACATCTGTACAATACATTTACAATAAAGTTAGAAGGGAATTTGTCATTATCCTGCATAGAAACATTAAACATGACCAATTTGCTTTTGGTTACAGACATGGCCTTGTAAATCCTCCACAAAAAGCCTGGATAGCAGATATCAGTTGACAAGTCTGCTAAGTATCAAAATGCCACTTAAATAGTTGAGCTAGTTTCAAACTAGATTTTGCTCCCTCACTGGAACTGTTATCTTTATCCCTTTGAAAATACAGTCATTCAATCAACAAACACATTTTTAAGAACTTCGCACCAGCCCTAACCCCGCCCCACCCCGATATTAAATCCCTTCTATCCACTGAAATTAAGAAACAAAG
This sequence comes from Naja naja, assembly GCA_009733165.1. NCBI lineage: Eukaryota > Metazoa > Chordata > Lepidosauria > Squamata > Elapidae > Naja > Naja naja. The sequence goes on along the minus strand of CM019148.1, from coordinate 209,019,301 downwards.
CTGTGTCACTCAACTTGACTTTGGTTTTTGAAATGTTGACTTCTTGGGAAGAAAGATTCTTTTATTTAGCTTTTTCCTTTATCTTGTCCAGGCACTGAGTTGTTGTTCTGTGCTCCATTTTCTTCTTTATTGAAATAATGAAAACTACCCCTCTTTATAAGAACTCTCCAGTATCAACCAAAATGTTTTTTAAAGTAAAAAGATTATTTACAGTATTCCCTCTCTAGAAGTCCAAACACACATTTTCTTCAGTCTTAATAACACAGTACAACTGGTTGGGAGACAGCGGGCAATGCTGTCCCTTTCCAAGTTTTCAAAGTGAACATCTAAAATAAAGATACCCTTCTCAGATCATGATCCAGTCTCCTCAGAGAAATGACTTTTCTTTGAAGGGCCACAGTATGAAGCCTCCATTGTTAAATTTGTCCTGCTGTGTAAACAACGCTAGCAGGATGCTTTCAAAAGAAAGTCCACTGTAGCTAAATATCATGAAGGTGTCAAGCGAACCATCTTGGATGAAGAAGCTTCAGTAAGGAATAATGCTTGATATAGGTGGTGTGGGAGAGGCTGCCAGTCCAGTCATATGCAAGTTTCCTGAAGAATTTGATCTTCTCATGTGTGGAAGTAGGTAAGCATCATTAGCCAGCTGATGGACATCAAACCGATCCTCCTTACGGTATGCCAAGCAACGCCTGATGAAGGCCTAAAAAGGGGGAAAACCGACAGCATGGTGTGGAATTAAATGCAGTCTGCTGATGGAATGTCAACCAACAGAATGTATTCCTCCATATTTTTCTGTCTCTCAAATGTGTCCTAGAGGCTGGGCAACCTCAATTTGAAGAATATGTAGGTGAAAATCCCACTATTCTAATGGAAACCCATTCATGTAAATGTTGAAGCAGCATAATAGCAAATCTCAGATTCAAATTTCAGTTTACACTGAATTTAACAGATGTTTTCAACAAGCCACACTTGGCTAGATTTGTTCAGCACCTCCTAACAAATTCAAAACTTGTGTTTCATTTATAGTCAACTATGTTAAGTAATCAGAGATGCTAATTATAAACAACATTTTCCCACTAAGTATTATTAAGAAAATACAAGCAGGCCATAAATGAATTTTAACAGCCACATTATAATAGCGGGAGTAACATTGTTCTAAAATCTGCTGAATTCTAATTTAAGAGTAAATCATTGTAAAAGGATGGGGAATCAAAATCAGTTACTGATGTACATATTATATTGTCAATTTTAAAAAACTTTTAATTCTGTGCCATTTCTCCATTTTTTCCTTTTAAATGTTTTAATCTTGTTATTGAAAATATGTAGATAATGCCCAACAAGGCAGAAATTACTTACTTCTCCCAATCATCATTTACATAATAATCTCCAATAAAAATATAGAAAACAAATTCAGAATAGTAATAAAGATTGTAGGAAAAATGTGCATCCTAGTGTGCATCTAAATTAGAAATTTAACTGGATTTCTAATTTACACAAATCTCTTTGATTCAGGAGGGCTTCCATCAATATACCAGGGAGAAAAGTGAATTTGCTGATTCACTGTCCTCTCTGGAACGTCACCTCCTTCCGTGATGACTGAAGAAATTTCCCAATCCCTGGAAACAAATCGGGAGAAGCAAAATAAGATGAATGGATGAAAATAACATTTATTTAGATGCTGGGGCTACTTGATGCCAAAACAACTCTGTTCCTGTTCTGTTAATAAACGTTCTCATTTTCTGGGTGAGGACCTATGGTAGATTAGATATCCCTGTAAGCAAGGATAGCACTATGGCCAAGTTTGCCAACTGGATAGCAAGTTCTGACCAACAAAAATTCCTCTGGAGAAGGACATATTGGGAGATTACCCAGTTATAGCCCAGATAACTGCTCCTCACAAATAGATTACAGAAATTGACTTTCCTGTGGTTGTTTGATCTCAGGCAAGTCACCCTCTCTCAGCCCAATTCACCTCAACCAATTCACTTCAGGTGGGGAATAGGAGGAAGTTATGTTGGATATGTTCACCACCTTGAATTATTTGTAAAAATAATAAAGGGGGAATATAAAACAATAAACAAGCAAACTTAAGAGGGATCTTGGGAATGGCAGGAAAGAACAAAGGTACTGGATATGTCACCTTTTTGTAATTTAAAAACACCTTCAAGTATTTTGACCTAAAAGCAAAAAGCTTAGCAAAATTGTCAATAGTTTGGATGCTTTTGAAATAGTAGCAGAAAAAGGATTTTCAGGGATTAAAAAAGGACATGAAAGAAGTAGTTATGAGACTGAAAAATCTGTAGGACAACTGGCCAAAAATATAAAACAAATTAATGACAAAGTAGAAGTTCTGGAAAGTAAGACAGAAGTTACAACTAGAGAGATGGAGAAAGATTTAGACAACCTGACACAACTGGAACTGAGAGAAAAAGTATTTGTTTAAGCTTTAGATCTGGGCATTCTATGGGCCATATCTGGTCTTTTGGTTGTTTCTATGAGACCCATGGTAATTCAAGATCATGGGGAAGGTATCAGAGAAAACAAGTGTTACAATTTCTGACTTTTTATATTGGGATGCAGATGACATAGAAATAGAGATTGATAAGGTTTACAGGATCAATATACGATTTGCAAAATTAAGTAGTATTCCAAGGTATGTGTATGTTGTCATGAAGACTAAAGATCATGTTTTGCAATAATATTGAGAATGAAGATTGAGAAAGATAAACATATATGTACTTAAGGAAATTCCAATTAGAATACTATGTTTTAAAAAAGAATATTTTTGGGGGAGTTTTGGTATAATTTATAATGAACCAATCTTCAAAGGCGTGGATATGGCATTGTGGCAGAAATCGACACCCAGAAGGCCAACAATTAAATATCTCTGAATAAAGGAGAGACTGTGAGATAACCTGCTTCTTATCTCACAGCTGCTCTTCATAGGTTGGAGAATTTTTTTTGCATTTTGCTTGCTAGGTGAGCAGCTGGGAGACAAGAGATACAAGTTATAGGGGAAAAGAATCACGATGTAATCTTAGACAGGTTTGATTAGAATTGCACTACAGCTGCCAAGAGGAAAGATTAGAAGCCATTTATCTATATTTTCTTCTCATGTTTTCTGTTGTTTCTCCTATCTCCTTTTTTTCATAGTTCATTTTTCCGCCTTCATATTTACTATATTTTGCTTTCTTTGAATGTGTTTATTATCAATGTAAAATCTTTCAATGAAAACCTATGTTTTTTAAAAAGTCCCTGTATTCCATCAGCAGACTGTTTTTATTACATGCAATCCTCCTGCAGTGCAGTGCACTAAGAGCTGCATTTTCTTGGTTCAAAAAGCCTATTTCTTCTAAAACTGATCATTAAGAGGTTCTGTATCATGCTCCCTTTTACATGTACTAATATTATCTTCAGAATTCAGAATTCCTCAGCTCCAAAAATCTATCCAATAAGTACAAGTAGTCAGTGATTTGCACACTTGTAATAACACTTTGCTTGTTGAGATGGGATAATGTAAGTGTGTGTAAACAGAACTCAGCCTGTTTTTACTTTAGATTATGATCATTCTGGACTAGTAAACTTCCAAATTTAGCATTCACAATACTTTATGTGTTCTTAGATGTGGAAGGTTGTTTGTAATAGAGTATTGCCAATTGTGTCAGGAGCAAAGAAACTATAGAAGGAAAGAATGGTAGTATGGATTAGGGTAGATAATAAACTACAGTGAAAAGGATGACACAGTTGGAAAGAAGCAGCACTATACAATATAAAAATACTTAATGCAAGCCCAGAAGTACCAGGCAAGCCTAGTCTTGCTAAACTCACAGAACTTGTTTAACTTGGAGGGGACTACAAACAAAAATAGTGTATCTGAAGACATTCCTCTGTAGAAAGTAGAGAGAAAATGCAATATTCTCCCTTCATGTGAGGAAGATAAAGAGGCCATTAACATGGAAAATTAAGCTAAGTATGGAGGAATTCTATGAATAAGGTTTCACTTGCCTCCAACACAAGGACTAATGGTTAAACAGCCGAAACAAACTATTTCTATTTAGTCAGAAATTACGGCTAAACCAACCAGAATGCCATGGCTGATTTTTTTTTCAACATAAACACCATTAAAATATGCCATTTCATTAGGTTAGCTCGGAAGAAATAGATTAAACTTGTTCAGAACTATTTACATAAGCACCCCAATCAGCTAAAACAAAGATATAGGTTGGATAATCCCTTCTTTCTGTTTCAGGAGATTTGCAATTTCTTGTAAATCAGAGATGTCTGAAATAATCTATGATTAAATTTTAAATTAAAATTTTATATTAAATTAAACTAAGGTTTATAATGCACTGCTTGAAGCTGGTTTGTCAGGAAAGGAGTAGTGTTCATTTTAAATCAGATGCTTGATTTAGCATTACATGTTCACAATAGCAAATATAATTTTAAAACAGATGACAGTGATACTGAACTTTATGATTTAGGAGAATAACTGTACTTTAGGATTTCTTCTAGAATTGAAGATTACAGAACAAAACAAATTAGCTTATCTAGTTAAGACTTCTGCAATTATTGATGTTAAAAGTATATTTAATGCCACTCATCTTTAGTTACACTTATTTTCTATTCAACAAGATCAATTGTTTCAGGATTCCAGAGAACCATTTTCAGTATCTGACAATTTTCTCCAGCATCTGATAATAGATTTACATAAGTTGGGGAATGTCTATGGAGATTCTCAGTCATCCAGGTCATGGTTGTTCCAAAGGTGCTTTTTCAAGAGGCAACTGGACTTTCTGGTTTTTCTTTGAAAATATTTCACTTCTCACCCAAGAAGTTTCTTCAGCTCTGACTTTCAGGTGGGGAATGGAAGGATTTATACTCCTTGCAGGCAGCTGGTCATTTGCATTCTTTTAGAGAGTCACTGAGGCCACCTGGAGGTTCATTTGTGTCATCAGGGTCACCTGAGTAGTGCAAATGGGTGTGAAATTTTGCACTACTCAGGTGACCTGAACAACACAAAAAAACATCCAGGTGGCCTCAAGAACTCTCTAAAACAGATGTCAAACTGGCGGCCTGTGTGCTGGATGCGTCACATGCAGGCCACACCCATCCCAGCTCTGTGAAGGGAAAAATATTGCGATATGTCACGTAACGGCAATGTGACATGGCAAGTTTGACACCTATGCTCTAAAAGAATGTAAATGACCAGCAGTCTGCAAGGAGTATAAATCCCTCCATTCCCACCACCCAATCAGAGCTGAAGATGCTTCCTGGATGAGAAGTGTAATGTCTTCAAAGAAAAAACAAAGTCCAGTTGCCTCTTGAAAAAGCATTTTGGGACATAAATTGGGGAAACACAGAAAGTTTGAAAACAATGCATTGCTTTTAAATGTATAAATTCCCTTGTGAAATTAAAAAACGGTTATAAAAATGTAAATGCATTTTGTTTGTAGTTAGTTTTAAATGTTTTGTCTGACTGAACCTCTTGTGTCAGAATGTATCATTCTACCAGAATTGATGGTTGAACTCTTTACCTTGGCTTCATTGCTCACAACAGGCTTTACTGGGAATTGTACTTCAGTGGCTTTTAATATTGTGTTTTCTTGAAGTATATCTTGTTGTGATTGGTTATGACCAAACGGCTGGAAAGAGGTAAAAAAAAATCAGTTCGTTATACCAAACATCCACATGCATACATTTGTTTTAAAAAGAAACCTTATTTTTTAAAATCTAAAATTGTGCTATTTTAAAGTATTTTAGAACAATGAGAAATGAAATCAGGTGTAAGTTGATTGGAGAGCCTAACTGGTGTGCATTAGGCTAGAAACTGGAATATTGTGAGTTCTAGTCCCACCTTAGGCACAAAGCCAGCTGGGTGACCTTGGGCCAGTCACCTTGAGCTCCAAAAGGAGGCAGTAACAAATTACTTCAAATAATCTTGCCAAGGATTTCACCAGGCAGTCTCTGAGATTTGGACACAATTGAACAGAAGAAAAAAATAATTGTACTTGCCTGTACATATTCTTGATTAATGGAAGTATGCTAGTCAAACTTTTCTGTATGGAAAATTGCAGCTATTGTGCATGCTTACCTTTCGGCCATATAGACACTGGAAAAAGATTACTCCAACTGACCACACATCCACCTTATTAGAAATTTTTGGTGGTTCTTTTCCTACAACAAAGCACTCTGGAGGCAAATACCTGAACAAAAACAAAAAAGGAAAAAAATCATTCAGGGTAAACAGGGATATGTTGTACACTAGAAGACTGGTTAAAAAAAAACCTAGTCAAAAATGGTTAAGCACAAACATAAAAATAGCATGTCTGTTGTTAATGCAATTCATAATAACACTAATTTATTATGTTTATATTAAAATTTTATTAAAAGCTTTCAGGACCCAATATCATTGACCTAAGCTTTATTTCAATTATTATTAGGAGTAGAAATAATATTATTTCAGTCAGAATATAGAAAAACAAAAACATAATCATAAGTATATAAAAATGCAAAATCATTGCCTCATAAGCTTGTTATACTAGTGAGAAAAAACTGTCTTAAAATTAAAACGTTCAAAATTTTTCTTTCTTCTCTGGATTATGAATGATACTACTACATAAAAATTGTGCTACTTTTATACATATCTCAATATCCAAGCTATAAGGTAAAATGAAGCAAGCAATTCTTTACAGTCATCCAAATAAGTTATAAAAAATGGAAATTAGTATGGTGAACTAATACTATTCTATTTGTTGCAAAGCTAATGGTAGAGCTTTGAAGCACATGGTTTACTAACTCTGTTGTTCCAGATCCACATGGGTAGACTCTCTAATTGAATGGAAATTTCCTGTTTTCTACGCAGCACTGCAGAGGGTCAGGCATTTCATCTTACTAACGAGTGTGCTCTTCTATGTGTAGGAGTTAAGACATAAACATACTAAATTGGTTTATGTAAGCAATTTATTTCTTCGAAAGCAACTCAGAAGCAAAGAGGCATATTTGGTGCTCTGAATCACTGACTCAAGACAAGAGTAATCCTGATTAAAAGCCATATGAATGAGCTTAATGATGGCATCATGAAGGAAAGCCAATGTTAAGGAACCAAATTCATATGGCTAGACTTAACTTTAACAAACATAAGCAAACAGTCCAAATACTCAGCTGTAACTTCAATAGTCTGGACTTAAGATAGTGTCTGGGGTCTTGAAAATAGTTCTTACAATTTAGATTGGACCAACAAGGAGGTTAGAATATAAATCACACTGGGCTCCACAGACAACGATGAAGGTTGCAGGAATGTATGAGCCACCTCTAGGTGAAAAAAAATTCAGTACTAGGGCACTGGTGTACTGTAAATTTTGAGTCACATACTTGGTATGTTTGTTTTAGACTCTAGAACGAAGAAAAACATTCCCCAGATCTAGCTCATTGTTAGACCAATGATGGTAATGGTATTTAGGTCTCTACAAAAAGGTGTGCTACTATGTTGAATTATTAATCTTCATATTGTGTAAAACCATTTAACTCTCTCCTCAAAGTAATTTCTGTTCTATAACAAATGATATCATCAGTAAGGAATATGATTGCAGAATATTTAATCGCTATTTTAGCAGAACAAAAATCCCGTTCTTTAAATCTTTACCAAGTACAAAGCCAAAATGCATCTGTTTTACTCCACTCAGTGTGGGGAGGACTATAGTAAGGATATATCATAATACCTTATTACAAGCATTGGTTTCTAGTTGTGGATTAGCAAGCTCAAATCAGAGGATAAATTTACTGAATTGCAACAGATTACGGCAGACCGAACTAGAAACTGAATTGATAAAGAGAATTCAAAACCCAGGTTGGAAGTTGGTAAGATACACAACTGAGATGAATACAAACCATTCTGAATGCCCACAAATTACAACTTTATAGACCAAGTACATTCAAAACATGGCCACATTTTCATGCATTTGCAATCATGAAACTTCTTGTTTTTTTTTCCTATGATGGAATATGGCTTTGCCTGTGCATGTCATTTATGCACAGCTTACAAAGTTCTATAGCCACAATAGAACCCTGCTTTAAGGATCTGGGGGGAAAAATACCTCCTGTCCTTCATATGCTCTCGTTTGTTGCAAAGCATTTTTCTCAAAATATCTGCACAGTACTAAAACTGGTGAAACTTTGACGATTTTAACAGTGAAACATTTAATGATTATCACAATTCACAAATCAAATCTATCTGTTTGCCTACCCCTTTTCAATAGAACCAAAGTTTTACATTTAAGAAATATATAGCAATAGCCCTTAGACTTATATACCGCTTCACAGTGCTTTACAGCCCTCTCTGAGCGGTTTAGAGTCAGCCTATTGCCCCCAACAGTCTGGGTTCTCATTTTACCCACCTTGGAAGGATGGAAGGCTGAGTCAACCTTGAGGCTGGTGAGGATCAAACTCCTGGCAGTCAGCAGAATTAGCCTGCAATACTGCATTCTAATCACTGCGTCACCATGGCTCTATATAAAAAGGTGGCTATTTCTCAGCCTGAATGCATATGTTGAATATTGGAATGTCTCCAGTGAATATTTCTGTTTGTATTTGCATATCAGGTTTTTATTAAGCTCAGTATGATAAAAGATAAATTCTGTACCATTAAGATATGAACTGATTTAGGCACGATACCAGTCTTTTTACTATATTTGTAGGGCAGCTGTACATAAACTTCGTTATTCATGAGAATAACTAAAATGCCATTTAAATTTTTTTTATTTCATTTTTTTTGTTTAATGAAAGGAAAAAAAGTTTGTGAAATGGAAAATAATATACCAATAAGTCCCAGCTCCTTGTGAAGTTAGGTCCATTCCATCAACACCATAGCTATCATCATCCATTATTTTAGACAGGCCAAAATCTGTGATTTTTATTTCTCCACATGCTGTTCCATCAACCAAAAGGATGTTTCCTATCAAAAGAAGAAAATCTCATTATAAAAAGCAAGTCTAACCCATTGTAGTGTCTCAACATTTCATTCAGATGATGAGAATATAATCGTTTTTTAGGGTTGAACAAAAGACTAAAGATGTGTTTCATGATTTGCAGAAGTGTGAACAAAGCACCTCTCTTTGAATCATTCAAATGTCCACATCTTTTAGAGTTCATGTGGCTGCTTCAAAAGTTGTTCCAATTCTCAATGCATATACACATTTGCTAAGCTATTTTGCTTCATTGATGGACCCAGGAAAAGTATTGTCTATGCTTACATAGACCCACAGAGTTAACAGAACACAGCCTTCAAAGCAACCAAGCAGCTTCACAGCTTCAGTGAATCGCTTATTCTGAAATACTCCACTCTCATTGCATTGCACAGCCCTAATAATTTTATTGAACTGAAATATCTAACAGGCATGTTATAAATCACAAATAAACTATTTATAGAACCATCTCATGTAGCACTTGAAACCTGTAAAAAGCAATTTATTTACTTTTATTTATTTATTAAATTTATGTGCTGCCCATCTCACCAGTCAGATGACTCTGGATGTCATACAGCTGGGAAAAAGATAAAAGTTCCTGTATCTCAAAATATCTTTAAAATCACAGAATGCATGCAAACTTAGTTATTTACAACTAAGCCTACAAAAACTTTATATAAGGATCGGTACAGATCTCATAAATTCAAATCCAAATTATGGATTTTTAAATTAATAATGCACTTTGGGGTATTGTAATAATGTCATGCTATTTGTACTAAATTTTATATTTTTTGTGTATTAAATATTTCATAGAAAAACAAAAGCTTCAAGAACTAGAAAACAATGCCTACATTTATATTTGCATTATAATTTTGTCGTAATTCAGTTTTTCTTGTTTGACTAAGTTCTGTAGCTGCTGTATTTTGTTATTTCTTTTTGTACATTGAGTATCCACTGAGAAACAATCCAAAAATAAAGCAACAAAATAAAAGTATTTCCTGCCCATTCAAAAACAGACAGAAAATAATGTTGCTATGCAGTGGAAGCAAATTAGGCTATTGTTATTTTATATTCCAGAATAAAAACTGTAATGTTGAGTGTATTACACAATAAAACAAGCAATACATTAACTGTATATATATGCTAAGTAATTCAAATTAGGTCATAATTTCAGCAATATGTTATACTTCGCAGTCCCTTCCAATTTTTCTGTGTGGTAAATTGGGTTGAGAGAATGATAGGAGCAAGCGAGACTCAATCTGCCTCTTCTTGTCCTAGTCTAACACCTTAAATGCTACCTCTATGCTATCTGTTTTTAAGCAATGCAAACCTGATGGATTTAATAAGGACAAAAATAGAAAATTCCCCTATTAATAAGCATGAAACAAATGATATATTTTACAAAAATGTTATATAAAAAGGAAGTTGTATTAATATTTCTGACTTACCTGGTTTAAGATCATAATGTATAATGGGCGGTTTAATTTCATTGAGATATCGCAGTGCATTTACAATCTGCATTACAATGGACCTAGCTTCCTTTTCTGTCATTAGTTTATGTTGTTTGAGATAGAAATCCAAATCATTGCCTTCACAATATTCTAATACTGTACAAAACCTACATGAGTAGAAACAAAAATAGTCCAGATAATTTAAAAAACTATTTATTTAAGCATAAAATAAAAATATGAAATTAACTGGATATTAAAAAATTAATATAATTCAAATTGCTTTTAAACAAAGAATATTATTTTATATACTTACGTATCTGTATCCAAGGAGAAGTAATCATAAAGTTTTACTATCCGCGGATGATCCAACTCTTTGTGTATTCTGTACTCTCTGCAGGCATGCCTTTTGGCGAAAAAAGGGAATCATTAATCATGGATACTGGAGTATCATTTTAGCTTGCTCCCAGAAGAAAGATTTTTAAAAATGCTTACTTGTGGTAGTTTTCCTTTTTCTCATCTCTCCAGCTTTTGTTAAGTTGATGTATCTTCACAGCAGCATATCTTTGCTCATAAAGATCAAATGCCTGCAAGACCCATTAGATGACATTAGTAAAAGGAAAAATACTATTAAAGTTTCAAGTAAACAACTCCTAACACTTCCCTGTATCATGAGAGACTATACACTTTATTAATTGAAACATGTAAAATAGAGATAATTAAAGAGAGCTCAGGAATTATGGGATAAACAGTTGAATTTGGGATGTTGAAAGAGCTTTGGAGATATTTTCTTCCAGTAATTCCAATGAGGAAGAGTTTGACAATTTGCCTTTTTTTATTTCTTATGCTGTGATTCATCATAAAACACCTATTTTTCTAAAAACACACACACACACACACACACACACACAGAACCAGGCCATTCAATGGACTCTGAGTTTTCTACCACATAAACACTAAATCATGTTTATAATCTGATTTTTTAAAAAAATTATAGGCCCTTAATGACCTCATCCTTGCGTTGGGGTGGAGTAGCGACTCTGCAACTATATGATTAAAAATATGTTTTCTTAATTACCATTAATGTAATGTTTCATCCAAGATCATACATAATCTTAACTATAATTAACTGAAACAAGGTAATTTCATAATCTATGGTCCAAAACTTGTCTTAACAAACCATAGCTCTATACAATTGATAAGTTGTTAATACAAATAAAAGTAAAAAGTGTCTAAGCTTCTCACAATAGTGCTAGAAGAAATACTGTATATTGCTTTAAACACATTAACAATGCCTTAGGAGGATTTCTTTGGAAGTATGTTGGCAATCAATGAATACTTGTAGCAAAAAAAAAAAGAAAATATTACCTTATATACTTCACTAAATCCACCTCGACCAAGTAAATGAAGTAACAAATATCTCTCATTTAATGTTGGATGGTCTTTGAACCTTAAAAAAATTAAGCACAAACGTGGTTTATAAACAAATGTGGTTTACAAACAATTTAAAGTTAGTGCTATCTACAGTAACTGTTTAAACAAGCAAAGGGGAAGAAAGAAAAAGTTGAAGAAAGCTACTTATTGCAGATGTAAGCATTTATTTTCATCTCTGCATAATGCAGGGAGTCTAAGATGGATCACATTAATATGCACCTGCCTGTGCCCCTCTGTTTAAAAATAAGAAGGAATCGTAAGTTAATCAACAAATGGCGCCTGGAGGAATCACTGCATCTGGCTACTACAGAGGCAGGTGTGGATCAGAGCCATTATGCTATGAGCAAAACCAGAAGACTGGCATCTCTAAATTCGTCTTCTCCTTGAACTATTTCAAATCATGCTAGTAAAGGACCATGGGTAAGATGCATGTTCACATTGTGCCCGTTCCCTCAAGCACACACAATTTCCATGGGCGAGGGTTAATCTGCTCCTACACTTATATTACTACTATTGTGGAAATCAATGGGAACTGAGGAGGCAATAAAAGACACCCCCTCCCCCCACCCACCAAGTGCAGTGGGACAAAAGAGTACTATCTTCAACTAAGAAGAACCTTGACAAATGACTATCCAGCTTCCGTTTGAACACTTTGCGTGAAGAAGAGTTCACTACTCCCCAAGACTGTATTATGTCATTAACTATGTGCTTGGTGCTTTTAAAAACATATTTTTAAAATGAGGAGTCAGCCATTTCAGACTTGTTTCCAGGCCAGTAAGATTTCTAACTGGAAACATTTAAGGCACTATGGAAGGTGTAAATAACCACTTCATGAATTGCTTCTACTTTTATTGAGAGATCCATGAATGACAAATGTTCACATTATAGAATAACATAAGGTTTATCAAGATGTACAATACCTGTAGGTTTGACTCTTTAATCTAAAAAACCCTTAGATAATAATTGCTGTGGGTCATCCTTACTACAAAAAGAATAAGATGCATGTTTGTGGAATATAGTTTTTCCATATTTTTCTTTGCAACCTCTAATATCTGATGACATTTGGGAGTGCTCTACATGAAATTGGAGGAACTTAATCCAGTCCATACATGAAAGGAGAAGCCATTCCCACCAAATCAAACACAGATGGTCAAATGCCAAATCAGTTTGGCAGCAAACAACAACTATCTGAAAATAAGATATTATTTCTACTACTTCAGAGGACTCTTGAGATGCATAAAAAGAAATTGGAAGCTTTTTTTAATTACTATGAACTACCACACAAAGTTTCAGGATATAAAGAATTTAATGGTGTAGGGATATTAGAAAGGGAAAAGGAATGAATTGGCTTGTTAAATCTCCTAATAGTGAATTTTCAAGTATCTTGAAGGAGGGAGGATTGCAAGGTAAGAAAAGACTGCATTATTTAGACATATTTTAAGATCCCAAGAATGCAAGTGAACAAGAGCACATTTTCCACTTTCCAAAATCATCATTAATAAGTATATTCTGCATTTTAAGAAAAAATTCTCAGAATTACCTAAGGAAGTTAATATACATTTTGTTATTTTATATTTACTTCAAGAAAAACAAGAGTGAAAAAGAAAGCCAAAAACTGGCTAAGTAGAGTAACAGTATCTTTTGCTTATTTTTGTGTCACATTTTTCCAGAGCCAGCAAACATTGAGAAAATAAATATGTAACATTAAAATCTAGAACCTTACTGAGAATTATCTTCATTGTTTATTCTTTTGAGTTCTCGTATATGAAGATTTCTAACTCTTTCCAAACGTTCAAGTTCTGCTTGTATTTCAGCTTCTTCCTGCAGAATGTGTTACAAAATTGAACAAGGAAAACAACAACATTTTAGCCACCTCTTAACTGCAGTGGTGATAAAATAAAGCTACTACTTTCATTTGTTGGACCCATTTTTTTACTGATCCCAATTAACAACTTTCAATCAATTTTGAGAACAAATGAATGGCAATATGGACTAGAGGAAAGCTAATGTTCTTCAAAAAAAGGTGGGAGAAAGTAGGACATAGACACATCTGCATTGATATTTAAAAGATTCTAAAGTAGGTAATACTAAAATGGTTCTGTCAGGAACAAAACCTTGCCTTATCTTGTTTTTGATCAAATAAATTCCTTCATTGATTGCCAAACTTCTGTGAAATGCTTATGACATACTGATTAGCAAACTAATGAAGCTGGTTGACATTAGATTAAATGGATATAGACATTTTTAGAAAAATATATTTATATTTTACAAACACACATACACACACACACACATCACGTGTCACATATTTAAATTAAAATGGAACAAAAATGGAATGAAATACCAGAAGATTCTATCCTAGGACCAGCACCCTTTAATATTTTTATTAATTATTTGGAGGAGGTGGTTGAAAAACTTCCAGTCTGATTTACAGATGGCATATTTTTTGCTGGAATAGCTAATTTATTAAAAGACAGAAATAAAATTCAAAATTGTAGTATCAGTAAAAAAACAGATTAGAGTTAAAAATAAAACAAAAATAAAATAAATGTAAATGGCAATTAATGCAAAATTCATTTAGGAAGCAAAAATCAAATGCATGGGCATAGAATAAGGTATAGGTAAAGGTTCCCCTCACACATATTTGCTAGTCGTTCCGGTTACAAAACTGAAGAGCCAGCGCTAAATGCCGAAGGCCCACGGAATGCTGTTACCTTCCCACCGAAGTGGTCCCTATTTTTCTACTTGCATTTTTACATGCTTTCAAACTGCTAGGTTGGCAGAAGCTGGGACAAGTAACAGGAGCTCACTCTGTTACGCGGCGCTAGGATTCGAACTGCCAACCTTTCTGATCGACAAGCTCAGCCTCTGAGCCACTGCATCCCAGGCATAGAATAGGGGATGCCTAATAGTAAATTACAAAAAAAAGAATAAAGAAAAATGTGACTATAAAAAGGCAAAACCAGTTTTAGTTGTATCAGGAGAAGCAAACTGTACTTTCCAATTTCTGTGAAGTGAAATAAGCATTCTACTTCAGTGGTCCCCAACCTTTGCAGCTTGGTGGCCTGGCTGTGGAGGGGGGGGAACTGGGTCACGTGAGTGACAGGCCAGTGCACATGCAGACCTTGTGCGAGTGGTGGGTTGGCCCACTTGCATGGCCCAATTCCAAATAGGCCACGGCCCAGCAGTTAGGGACCTCTATTCTACTTTATTCTGTCTTGATCATTCCTTCCCTGCCTATGACTTCTGAATATTCTATTCAGTTCTCAGTATGAAACTTGTAAAAGGATTTAGACAAACAGATCTAGAAACTAAACTATTTGATAAAAAAGTGAAGAAACTGAGAATGTTGATAAGGAAAGAATGAGAGAGGATATGATAGCACTTTTTAAATAATTGATAGGATGTTACATAAAAGAAGGCCAAGATTTTTGGAGAACATGGAGTAATGGATTTATCTAGAGAAAGCTAAATTGCAACAATTGTTAGAAAACATTTTCTAACAATAAGAACTTTTGAATGAATCAGAGAAGGAGTAGGCTCTTGTTCATTGGGTTTGTTCAAGCAGATGTCAGACAGCATCTGTCAGGAATATTTTAATTTAGATAGCTGCATTGAACAAGAAGTTGTATTGAATAGCTTAAAATTATTCTTTCCAGTTCTGTGGCTTTTTTCATAGTGCAAGAACATAAATTAAACTGAATTGCAGCTAGTTTAAAACCCAAGTAAATGAAAAGTTTCCCTGACTGACCAATCAAAATTAGTCCTACTCATTGGGCATGACAAGCAAATACATACATTGCTATAAGTGTCAATTTCTCCAGCATGTTTCTAATTTACAATCTTGGTATGACACAATGGATAATCAATATCTACTTTGGACATAAATTCAGATAATACTGGAGATATACAGTATCACTCACTGCTTAAAATTAATCAAGATTTCTTCGAAAAACTAAAAATTAATCACTTTTAAACAATGAAAAAAGTAATAGATTTCTTTTAACTATTTTGTTCTACATTTTCTTTGGATGTTGCTGATCTTAAAGAGCTCAGATAATATAAAAATGTAACATTAGTGAGCAACCTTTTATTCTTTCCATAAGAAAGGATACTGTGATGGCCACAACTTTGAAGACAGGTTGTAAGTACCACTCTTCCAGCACCATTGTAACTTTAAACAGTTGCTGAACAAGTGGTTGCTAACTGACTACTATTTGTAGAGCAATGCACATATTTAATGTCAACAATATAGACTACATTTGTATCCAGACAGAAAACATTAATGCTCCATAATAGCAAGTAGAGAGAAAAGGGTTTCAGTTACTCTGCAATTTAGAATCTTAAGCAGCTGTGGCTCATCTAGGAATGGGAAAAAGAAGATGGATGAACCCAAGCCTGCTATCTCCAACTGTAAATAATCATGCCAGCTCTGTTAAGAAATGTGACTGGGAATTGAAAAGAAAATACAAATGAATACTAAAGGAATCCTTGCTGTTCTGAGTCTTTTGTATAAAATCTTGAGAAACTAAAGTAAACCCCTATGACAAACTGTTTTGTGTTTTTTCAATGATATACTATGTTCATATCTATCCTTTATTTATCTAATTTCATGTATTCGGGTACCAATTTGAAAATACTCATACTAAGGACAATCTGTGTTATCATTCTTAGTTTTGAATATTCTAAGATATTCTGAATATTCTAAAATATTATTTTATTCTGAATAATATTTTAGAATATTCTGAATATTCTAAAATATTATTTTAACATTAAAGATCAGTAGTTGTTCTGCCGATATCGAATGCCAGCCGCCCTGTGCGAGCACATAGGCAAGGACTCCTCGGGGTCCCGGCAGCGGGCCAATGCCGGCTGGCAGTCCCCCGGCGGCGAGCCTATTCTGTCGCGGCCCCTGACCTTTGGAACCAACTGCCCTTGGGGCTCCGCCTGGCCCCTGACCTCCGCACCTTCTGCCGTGATTTAAAGACCTGGTTGTTTGACCAACCCGGGCTGTGACCCCTTCCTTGTGGGGGATAGATTTTTAATATTATTGTAAATTTAGTTTTTAGCATTTGGGCTTGTAAATTAGTTTAATTTTTTTAAGTATTTATTGTCTCTGTTTTTTAGTTGTGAGCCGCCCCGATTCTTTGGAGATGGGGCGGCATACAAGTTCAAATAAAATAAAAATAAAAATAAATTGAGGAAATTATCTCCAAGGGTAATTTTGGCGTATCCCAGGAGTAATGGAGCAATTGGTAATTGCTTGTTTGAAAGTTGAAGATTCACTATGGGACTGCTGCTACCGAGATCTTTGTATAAAACAACAGAGTCTGTTTGGCACTGAGACCAGAAAAGATGGTAACTGGATCAAACAGTTTAGGAACCACTGTCCTAGGTGACTGGACCAATCCTGTCTGCAGCTCATGGAACACTATAGCAACCATTAAAATCGATATCTTATTCTTCTCTACCTGTATCCAAAATTTCAAATATGCTTTGGAAGCCTAGAATATCATATATAGCAGAGTTGGAATATACATTCAAATTGGAGGACTGGAAACCAAAAGAAAACATGAAAATTGAATCCCAATCAAACATAGTTGTATATATAGTTGTATATCAGGGACTATGGACACAGGTGTACAATCGTCATCATATCAATGGTACAAAAATACCAAAGGAATCCAGAATGATTGGTTAAATTCTGCAAAACTTTCATAATTTATTTTAAATACTGAAGACATTTTAACCATACTTATCCATGTGTAGTGATACAAAACAGGAGAGAAAGAGAGGAAAATGAACACAAATCCAAAATTAGGCCATGTTCGTTTTGGTTTGGTTTGTGCATATTCCTGGGTTTTTTTTTGTTTGTTTGTTAATTCAGACTAATTATGACTAATAAAAATGGATTAAATGAATGTTGGAAAAAATGCGAATCAGTATGAGTTAAAAAAGGAAGTGTAATCTAACATGGATTTCAAAACCAATTCTTTTCTTTGAATTGTGGAACATATATTTTCAAGAAAATGTAGCTTTTTAATTATTTGATGGAATCAAGTATCTATCAAACACTGCAGTTTGGTTTGGTGACTTTTGTGTATGTTCACTGTACACAGCCCTATGATAATTGTGTTTTGTTGATACATAATAATGACATTTTTACAAGCATTTAAAATGAAATAACTATTACATGCGCAATATGGAATTAAGGGATCATCTAGAAAGGAACGAAGTTTAACAGGGTGGTTTCTTGTGTGATTATAGCACTTCAAACCGATCAAAACTAAGAGTGGATTAGGCAAAATTGATTACATTACATACCTTTTTGAGATGTCCTAATCTAAGCTTGAAAATTTCTTCTTGTTCATGATATTCTGCTAGTGTTAG
Source organism: Naja naja (assembly GCA_009733165.1). Classification (NCBI taxonomy): domain Eukaryota; kingdom Metazoa; phylum Chordata; class Lepidosauria; order Squamata; family Elapidae; genus Naja; species Naja naja. Next base: position 209,001,066 of record CM019148.1, on the reverse strand, counting down.
CCTACAAAAGTAAAACAAGTAATAAAATTTTAAAAATCAAAGGGAAAATAATCGCATATAAAGACACATAGCTATTCTAAATACGAAGAAGCCTATGCAAGACTTGAAAATGATAGGTAACAAAGCTTGTGCTTTGATGTGACACAAATGAAGCACCTCCATGCTAAAATAGTTTGACATTTTACAGACTTCTATGTGGTCCTGCAATGGTTTTAGGAAATCTATCTAGTGAAGTTCAAGCAACTTATAAAGCAGCCATATCTTTTTTTAGGTTCACCTAGAACACTGAAAAAAGATCGGTCTGTTTTAACAAACCTGAAATAGCTATGCCTTCCTCCCCCCCTCCATATTGAAATGTACCCAGCCCTATTTTGCAGACTTTGGAGAAACAGTTGCCTCCTGAATAAGCAAGAGTTGAATGTAGAATTGAAGTATTTCAGAATCCAAATTAATTCCCTTCTCTCTCTCTCTCATTTCCAGGAGAACCAAATACTGTTCTGCATTGTTGGGGATCTTCAATATTTCTGGTCTAAAGAGCTTCATATATTGGAAAAAGAGAAGCAGTATTGGAGTTCTAATAATGGTGACACTAGAGTTTTAATCTAATCTAGAAGTGATCCTGGAAATCCAATAATACTGAAGATCTAATAATGTGGGATTACCCATTAAGTCCTATGCTTTATTTCAACACTAAACCACTGATTATCCTAAAAATAGTAGTTTCAAAGAGATTAAACTTTACAGATCAGGAACAAGATTTTAAGACTTGTCCAGAATAAAATGCTTTTATGAATTTGCTTTCAAAAGTATATTCAGATGTTGTATTTAACTGCATAAACATACTTTATCCACCATTAAAATCTAGTCTGTTATACATTTCCATAAATATGGGTATTTATAGAAAACAATTTTTATTATAGGTCTGCCAGCAAAATGATCATATAAGAAACAAGTTCTTTTTCAGAATGGTGGGAGAAGCTATAATTAGCATGATCAAAAAAATTAATTCCTAGTCTCCTTGAGTTTTATGGGGGAGAGCAAGCAACAAAATGTTGATCACACACAAAAAATAACCTTAAAAATAACCTAAGTGCTCAATACACACTGAGAATTGGGAGAAAATATAAGTCCACTCTCTAGTGTCCTTATACATGGCCCCATTCTTGTTAATACTAATAAATCCCCACACAGAGAACACCAAGTGCTGCTTTATCTATTTATACTGTATGTATTGACATATGCACGTGTGGGGTATATGTGTGTCAACAATACCAAAACTATGGGCATGACCAGGTGATCAAACACCTTTCCTTTTCTAGAGCTTGTTAAGGGAGGGAGGGGTCCCTTTGATCTCTCGCTCATGCTTGCCATTTGGCATGGCAAATCCTGCCACATATGCCCCTGTATACATCCATTTGTCTTTAAGTAAATGTTCTGAGCTTACAGTTGCGGCAAATTGGGCCTAACAAATGGATCATTTTCTGCTCCATTGACGGCTTTGTTTTTCCTCTGTTTAGGCTCTGAATTGGCAGAAGGTGCTTGGGAATTATTTGTAGCTGGAGGTTTCCGTTTTGCCAGAAGTTTTCTTTGTCTTTCAATATCTTCTCTTTGTTGGTTTACCCACTCCTGTTGCCTGCAAATCAAAATATCGCCTTTAAACTGCAGAACTTCTTAAGACCAAGTTACATGTTTTATTAACTTCTGCCTTACGTACTTGCTGCTTTTGGTTTATTGCAACCATGCAGACTAATTACTTATAGACCTGCTATACTGTGGATTTAAGATCTTTAACAAAAAAAACCAGCCAGCTATTAACAGACAGTGGCCAATGTGAAATCAGTGGTCTATGTTTATAATAATCTTTATGGAAAGTGGTCAATGCTCTCCTTTTGAATTAGACTCAACTAACGATAGGTGGGTGGAAGGAAGGAAGGAAGAAGGGAAGAAGGAATTGCAGTTGATTAAGCTAAGTACTCTGTTGCTCTGATTTTCAAAACAGAATAATAACATTGTATATAAAACCAGTCACAGCACTAGCTCTTTGAACTAATATAAATCAACCACCCTAGGGAACTAATGATTACTAGCAATTTGAAAACAAAACATTGACTAACTTTACAAGATTCTGAAATGCAAAGCCATCTGTCCACTGTTCAGTAAACGAAGCACCATGTCGAACAGTTGTAAAATGCCCAAGGCGTAATCTGTCTTGCATACTTTTTTCTCTGCTTGCCAGCTTTTCTTGCGTGCTCTAAAGAAACCAAAATATTCAAGAGGTGTGACTTAACCATTTCTGAAAAGGCAATTTTATCTACTAATAAAAAAAATGATCTAGATATGTTCCTCTGTGGCATTTTTAAAGCATTTTGTAATGTTACACAATTATTATTATTTTTCCTAAAATATTAACTTTAATGCTTTTATTTATTGTGTAGGACCCTGTAATCTATATTCAAGCATTATTCAAGATTTTCTTAGATTAGAAACAACTGTTTGCTTCTACCACTTAGTATATCAGCTGAAATTACCAAAGCTAGATAGAATATCATGTTTCAGTATCACAAGTACCATACTACTGGGTCATAAATGTTTTTACAACAGAAAAACCTCAAAATCTGAACTGTTAAAAATAATTATGGTATTACAGCATCTGATTTACTATGACAGGAAAGTGGAGAGCTCTCACAAAGTGTTAATCACATTTTGATCTAAGGATTCTCTTACTAATTTAGTTTTGGTTGAACTACTTCCATCCTCTATTTACAAAGTCAAAGCAAAGTTTAGTTTCCATCACATTCTAAATACAAATAAAATACAATCCAACTTACTTTTTCAATTAAAAGTTTCTTGCTCATTGAAATGCATTTATTTAATCTTTCTTTATATTTTTCAAGTAACTTTTGTTGTTCATCTATCTGCCGTCGTAGATCACAATTAGCCTAAGAATTAAATGAAAGTGTATACATATTATGAATACTGATTATAAACTGCATATCAGTACATTGCATATCAGTACAGTTGTATCTTCTCTTGAAAATATTGGCATTTATTTACAAAATAATTTGCAGCATAACTGAGGCTAAAGAATTCATTTTAAGCATATGGAAATGTGGGAGGACATTATATTTAGAACATAATAAGCAAATTTTATGCCATTTTGTTTTTTGCATTTTGAGTCAAATACAACTATATAAGATACCATTTTAAAACAGCACATAGTTTATCCTATTCCATTAGTTTAGCATGGGTAACTCAATATTTCTATTAATCTTATTATCACATTTACCCTGAGCAAATCATCTATACGGCCTTCTTTTTTTTCCAAGTCTTGATTTTTATTACTTTCAAGTGCAGTTAATTTCAACATTGTAAGATCAGTCTGTATATAAAAAAATGGGGGTGGGGAAGAGAGAGGAGAAAATGTAAAAACCCAGTGAATTAAATGCATATCATAACAGACTATTCTAAGTAATTATTGGTCTCTTTCACCCAAGCAAAATAATAAATTCTCTTAGGAAGACAGAGAAAAAAAGGAGCACTATATAAATTTGTGTTGCTTTATTCAGAGAGCACTGACTGATGCTTAGGTTATACCTATGCATTAAAAACTACAAGCCTCTAACGTTTGCAACTGAAAGTCCAAACCCAAGGAAAAGAAAGGGCAATCTGTCTCCCCCATCCTATTATTGCAAATGTATCTTAATGGCTTTTGTTTCTTACCCGAACAATCAAGAAGCAAGTTAATGTGCCATAAATGTCAGTTAAACAAAAAAGTCAGTTCAAGGTCCAGTCAAAAATTTAACTAACAAAATTTCAGAGATAAAACAAATGCAGATGTACTAATTAAGAGGACCCAAGATAAAATGTCCATTGACGTAGATTTTTAGGTCTAATCTTTACCAAAAATGAAACTGCCTTATAATCAATGCTGTGTATGCTGTGCAGACTCTGAAGGAAGGAAGAAGTGTCAACATGACACCATGCCACTCAATCCCAATTAGCTGAGCCAACCCAGGATTATCATGATTGATGACATCAAAAGCTGCCAAGAGGTCAAGTAGAGTAAGGATGGATGCACTATCCTCATCCTGCCCATACCAGAGGTTATCCAAAAGCATGGCCAATGCTATTTTCATCCTACACCAAGATCTGAATCCTGACTGAAATGATTCAGATACTCTGTTTCCACCAAGGTCCTCTGAAGCTGTACAACCCCCTTCTATACCACCTTCCCCCCAAAAGGGAGATGAGATACTGGACAAAACTGTCTAGTATGGTGGAATCTATCTATGGCTTCTAGAGGAGGGGGTGAACCGAGGAATTTTGAAGAGGTAAAATAACAATCCCCTTCCTTAAAGACAAAGTAATCACTCCCAGAATCCACTCAAATAACATTCCCTGGGCCGCTTTAACAAGCCAGGAAGGATATAGATCTAAGAGTTGGTGGCTGAGATCACAATCCTGAGGATCCTGCCACTTCCTCGGTCCAACAGGTTCAAACCATTCCCAGATAACTGGGCAAGATTCCACCCCAGGAATCTCCTCTGGACCTGTAATAAGGCCAGCATCCAACTGGGAACAAATCCGAGAGTCTTTATCTGACAGATGCTGTAGAAGTTCCTCACGCAGTGAAATGATATCCCTTGTAAGAGGTTCTCCTTTTTACCCAAGAGTGTTTGTGTCACTTGGAACAGGGCTGCAGGGCAGCAATCTATAGATGCTATAAGGGCAGAGAAATTCTAAAACTTCATTACCTTTACCACCAGGTAGTCCTTAACAGTGGCTCTAACTCATCTTCGATGTGTTTACTCCATGTTTTTGTTATTGTGAATAAAGAATCCTGATAGTAATGACCAGCATTTTTTCCTCCCTTTCTTCTGTTTCATTCATCACTTGATATTTCCAGTTTAATTTTGAGTCGTGGAAAAATCCCAAAGCAAATGTTTTGAGATATTTTCAATATTTTTAAAATAAATATCTCCTAGCAGATCACTTGATATTACAGTGGAGAGGGTTGAAAACACACAGACATTAAGAATGCTTTGTTTCTAGGTATTGCCAGCATTTCACTGCAACAAGTGTTTCACTTTAGTTATGGATACCTACAGATTCATTGCAAAGGAACTTTCAGAAATATGGAGATAGAAATGGAGAGAAAAAGATTAATGAACTAATTAATGCCTTCCTTCCTTCATTTACTTAGCACTAGTTATATACTGAGAATTCAAGATACACACCTGAGTGATTTTAAACGATAACTGTTTGGGTTGTGTAACAGGGTGGTCCCCAAAAGACAATGCCGTTGGAGAGGGGCTGTTTTGCCGAACCTAGATATACAAACAGTATCTTATATCAGAACACTGGAATAAATCTTTATAAATTTTCTGCATTAGGGTTTTCAGTGAGTCAATTGGTGACAATTACACAACAGGCAAGAATTTTATTTTTCATTCTCTAAATCTAAAGGTATCCATGAGATGACACAAGAACCATGAGATGTTATAGCAAAGTATTTTTTTAAGTCAGTAAATATAAAGCATCTTAGAAACACCACAGAGGATCAAGAAATTTACTTGATTTTTCTTGCAGTGAATATAACCATTCCTGAAGAAAGACACACTTTACAGATCACTATATAAATACAACAACCATGCCATGGAAGTTTCAAACACTGTTGGATAGATTTTCCCATGGTACTATGTTTTTTGTACAATAGCTGTTCGACTTACATTTCCCCTACTATAAAGGGACACAATGGAAAAAACACTGAGAGCTTTTGCTAGCTTCAAATTCTTCCAGTAGCAAGTATCCTCCATTATAGCAAGTAAAAATTGTGTTAAGTTTCAGTAAGCAATGGGGCAACTTCAAGTAACTAAAACGGATGTGGGATGAAAGACATTTATCACACAATAATCAGGAAACATTATTATTGCTATTGATGAACTACCAGTAAGTTGATTTGTCTATTTTTAGCTGTCTGAAGCTTTATGTAACCCCAACCAAAGGGACAGATAAGGACATCCAGAGAATTCACCAAAGAATAAGTGCTTGTCACTCTGCTAGATTGTTGGCTAGAAAGGATGCACTATCCATGGATACAGATATAGATGGTAACGATTTGTATGGTTTTGAAATCTCTTGCTATTCATTAAAGTAGCTTGTCTAAATTCAGGCTTCTGGGTGAGTCTGAAAGAAAGCTAATGGTGCTCTAAGGAATTGGTAAAATATATAGTAAAAGATAGTTTTATGATAATAATGAAAGAGGAAATCCTTTATCAGTGCTAAATAAAAGAACCAGGACAAGGGGAAAAAATGGGGTGGGGATTCTTCTCAGTGAATTATTTTCCCCAGGTAAAACTGGCAACTACAATTATTATTATTTTAAAAATGGATACTTTCTCTTATATAACTGATATAGTTGCAAAGACTGTTTACCTCCCCTGGATATTGCAGCTTCTCTTCCTGAATTTTCAGTTTTTTATTTTCAAATAGTTTATCAATGTTTTCCCCCAGTTGATGAAGCAAAAGCAACCACGAAACTCCTCAATAAAAAAATGCTTTCATCTTCTAAGATTATGCCACTGTGAAATAGCAGTAGGGCTCAATGGACCAAATTTGAACATTCAGGACTTAATTTATTTAGGCTATGGAACAACATCTAACATATTAGTTTATTTTTAAGCTTCTTTCTTTATATTTCCTTGCAATGGCCCTTCACAATATGATTTTTGGTGTTTCTTATAAGCATCGGCTTACAAGTACCCCTTGCTAACTTCAGACCAGACATCATAAACAAAGGAAATTAATTCTATTTCTATATAAGTTTATTGCCAAGTAATTGGTCAGTAAAGACATAAAACAACAGGATAAACAATTTTGCTCAAACATTATCATATAAAAACAGTCTCTGTAATACTGTACATCAGACGCTGACCACATTGATGTCTATAGATTACACTTACAGAAGAAGGGGCGGAATGTGAATTTTGAGGAGAACGAATTGCAGGAGGCATTCCTCTTACTGGACTAGACCCATTTCCACCTTGATACTAAGGGGAAAAAAAGATGCATATTTACTTAAGCATTAGTTGATGGCAAACAATCAAACTCTTGTCTCCCCATTATAATACACGATTTAAGGCACAATTGTTGCTTTCCATGTATTGTTATCTTTATTCTTAATATGATTATTAGATTATTATTGATCTTAAATTCAGCAAAAAGTAACACTAACAACAATGACAGGATCTGAAAGCTTTGCACAATGGTTTTATTTTTTAGACTTCACTTCTGCTAAATTCTGAGTGCTACTAAACTGTAGGCATGCCTAAACTATGCATAATGAAATAAAATAAATAAATAAATAAATAAATTGTTTTGAAGAAAAACCTATCTTCTCAAGAGATGTAAATAACCTGCCTTATAAGATTTTTGCACTTTTTCTTTGATTTTGGTCTGACTCCAGCGTGACACTGGGCATTTAAACAATATAACAGACATCATGAAGTACAATATAGACAACCAGAAGCAAGATAAAAAAGGAAGTAATTATATATTGACATATAAAATATGTATTGAAACACTTCTCACAAGGGACCTCAGAGATCCTAGCTCAGGGCTTGGGATTCAAACCAAATCTTTAAGGTCCCCTGGAATGCCATTAGTTCCAGTTCTTGCATTATGTAATGTTTGTTTGTTTGTTTGTTTATTTATTTATTTATTATTTGAACTTGTATGCCGCCCCATCTCCGAAGACTCGGGGCGGCTCACAACTAAAAAACAAAGACAATAAATACTTAAAAAACAATTAAATTAGTTTACAAGCCCAAATACTAAAACAGATTTACACAATTAACATTAAAAAAACCTATCCCCCCCCAGGAAGGGGTCACAGCCCGGGTTGGTCAAATAACCAGGTCTTTAAATCACGGTGGAAATCTGTATGGCCACCCACACACTCTTAGTGACTCTGGGTGGCTTACAAAAATAAAAACCCAATCTACAAACAATAAAAAATAATAATGACTCCCCCTCCAAATCCCTCCAGCAACAAAATCAGTCAGACAAGCCACTTGATGGGCTCCATCTCACTCCATCCCCAGGCCCGTTGACGAAACCAGGTCTTCAGGGACTTGCAAAAGAGTGTTGAAGTGGAGGCCAATCTAATCTCTGCAGGAATGTTCCAAAGGGAGGGAGCCACTACAAAGAAGGTCCCACCAGATTTACCTCCTTAGGAGAGGGGACCTGAAACATTCATTGCCTCACTACTCCAGTGAGTCAGGTACTATTATTAAATAGTACAAAGAGAAAACCACCATAACTCCATAAATAAACTGAAACAAGTGCCTCAAGTTTATAAACATAGAACTAAAATAGAAGAAACTGCCATATGTCACATGGCTTTGTAATGTAAAGCTGAAGTAGAACAGTTTTATCCACATTCTCTGCATTCCTGTATTGGTAAGTTTTTCATAAATACTCATGTTAGAAAATTGTACTTTAGATACATAATTTAATTTATATAATTTAAAACTCAGAGTGTCTTATCAAACTTCCCACGGGCTAAACTTTATCACTGCTAGCACATGTAAGCCATTAAATGAACTCCCTTTTAGTTCTATGTCTTCAATTCATGTATGCTGAAAGGGCATCAATAGCACAAAATCAAAACTGTATGGTTAAAAAACTGAACACAAATTTGCCTTTCTGAATGCTGTAGCTCAAGAAAGCCTTATTAAAATTAATATCAGATGTCCCGTTTAAATTTTCTTTAACATTAGTGGGTAAATCAAGACCTATAATGTTTGATATCAAGTACCATCTGGATATGAAATAAGCACAATTAAACAAAGCTGAACTTTAATTACTAATAATATTCTACAGAAAGATTAGCATCCATCAGTAGGAATATATTCCCTGTGCATCCCCCCAATCTCTAGTAAAGTGTTAGAAAACCTTACAGAGCTGATTTCAAGGCACATAAAGAGGAAAGGGTATGGGGGAGAAAGATTAGAAGAAAACCACATAGTGCAAAAGGAAGTCTGGTTATATACTATTGGATTCAGCCCAACACTATTACATATCAATGACTAAATGGAAAAATAAGCTATACATTTTTAATACACACTCCTCTCTTAATGTGGGCACAGGAAATTAACAGGAATATTTAGCTATGCTAATACTTTCTGCCAAACCATTTGTATATTAGTCTTGGTAAAAGCTGGGTTTTTTAAAATTAATTTCATGCAGTTATGTAAATTTAGCCAGCTTCTCCACCAAACATCCATAAATTGGGTGCCTAATACAATTTCAGAATTTTTTCCTCAGCGCCAATCATTCAAAGTCTTTGGTAAGAGAGATGGTTAAATGAAAAGTGAGTTCTATCTGTCTGGAAAATGTTATGACATAATTAAATCAAAGAGAAGACTTATTTTTTATCACCAGGAGCCATAACTTTTCAGGTGAGAAAAAAATAATAATACAACTTGATACCCCAAATTGCTATAAGGACTAGTTTTAAACAGGATAAAGAAATATAAGAAAATAACAACTTTTGGGAGAGAAAACTGAGAACATGTAGTGAAAGAGAAGGTATCAACAATCCTCAGGAACAATACACAAGCTCTTAAACTGTTATTCTAGCATAACATCTAGAATAACATCGAAGTAAAAAAAACCCTCATTATGTAGGGTCACTAAGATTGATAGGATCCTTGATTAATGTTTGCACGCTGGGATTACTGAAGGAGAAAAGCAGAACTAAAAGTACAAAAGTTTCTACAGTTTGCCTTTCATATGTTTCTTACTCTCTGTGGGGCCCAAGAAATGTGTCAGCAAACAACTGATCTGATATACCATATATTTGCCAGAAAATTATACTACTGGCTTATTATTATATGGATTTAAAAGCAGTTGACTACTGTAGCCACATTAATGATATGAAATCTGAAATGCTTTATCTGTTCCAAGGGACAAAGGGAGCTTTGAAATATATCTTTCTCATTCCAGTTCTATCATCTTTTGTACTACCCCATTTTCCAAATATTTTTGCAGACAAGATTTTATATAATTAATATCTGTGATGAAAAGAAGACAAATAAGCAAGTTGTTATCTTTTTCAAGCTTTCATAGGTGAAGCTTGAAATTAAAAATAGAGTGGAAGTAGAACTGATAGTCCTTTTAATATAATCAGCAAAAACACCAAACTGATATTTGATATTTGATATTCAGACCAACACAAACTGCAAGGCAGCTTCAAAATTGGCTACAATTTCTAAAATACCTCTCAACTATGCAGTTTAAGAATACAATTTGAGGTTCAGAATACGCAATGCACTCTCATTTGTTTTAGCATTATGTTGTAAGAAAACCTCTGTTTTTAGCTTGTCTGTTTAAAAGCCAAAAAATAATTTCACAATTTTGGATTGTGAATAAAGATAAGCTAATTGAAAGAACTCAAAATAATAATTTGCACTAAGGGCTCCACACTGCTATTATAAACAATAATGGAGTGCAATCAATTACATGCTTAATTATGGAAAAGTCATTAAAATGTACCAAGCAGATAAACTGGAAAAGAATCGGGATAGAGGATATATACATTGTTATTTAAATTCAAAGACTGTGAGGTAGCTTCTAGGTAGTTTCAATAAACGAAAAAAAGATAAACAACATAAAACAATAAATAGTCCTTAATTGGCAATCAGCAATTTAAAATTATTGTCTTATGATGGGAAATCCAACCATTCCGACTCCAATATTCAAGGGTGGGCTTAAAAGGTATTCTAATGGCCAAAAGAGTTGGGATCAATTGTACAGTTTTTCCTATTATTATTTTTTATTGTGCAATTTCCATTATTATATATAAAATTTCCATATCCACAATGGCAGTGTACTGTCTGGGTACAATTTCTTTTAAATACAAATAACAAACATTATACACATTAATTATAACCATTATTCACTCAATCAATTCATCATAATCTCCACTTATCCTTATTAAACAGTTTCCATTATTCAATTAATTTGGTTTAAGCATATAATTAATTAATATCAGACCTTATAAATATCACATTTATCACCATTATCCTCCAAATCTAATAATCATATTTCCTAATCCTATTCAATTGTATGTTGATGGAGGAGACTGTTCTAAAGGGAGGTCCAAAACCCCCAGTCCGTAGCCTGGTGTTGGACCATGGCCCTTTTGGAAGTAGGCCATGGAAATGAAGGGCAAGTGCGTGGGAAGCTTCATTTGTGAAAGTGGTGCACACGCATAAAACCATCTCCTCTCCCACCCCCGCTGCTGGTCCACTGTAGCGATTCACTTAACAACTGTGGCAAAAAAGATAGTAAAGTGGGCAAAATAACAACTGTATTGCTTAGCAATGGAAATGTTGGGCTCAATTGTGATTTTAAGTCGAGGACTACCTACTGTGTTTACTATTCTCTGTTATGACACAATATAAGTAATAAAAGAATTTAGAGTCAGTAGGCAATGGTTTGGATTGATAGTACTTAAAATAATAAGCATAATTTTGTATTCTAGGCACTTACTCTACATGAATATTTATATATGCTATGAAACCATATCATGAGCTCCATTTTTAAACTACTTTTTAAAAATAGATACCAGGCAATTTCCTATCAAATGAAGTACACTTCAATGTATGAATACTTTCTGATCAGAATCAAAATAGAAGATCATATCAACAAAATAATTTATATTAAAATTGAACTTACCTCAAAATAGTCACTAATTTTGTGCCCACGTCCCGCAATGTTTTTCCCTGAAACAAAGTGAAGATTAAGAAAAAATAGTGGAATTTTTTTTTTAAACCATAAACAGCTATTTCCTAAAAGGTTCCTTACAGCATATTCTTTTAATTTGGCAAGTAATTTAAATACAATTTATTTTTATTTTTATTTTATTTATTTGATTTGTCAATCGCTTACAAGATAATACGTATAAGGGTAAACATAGTTATGAATACATGAAATGAATACATATAAGAAAAATAAAAGAAACAATAAAAGAAACAATAGGACAGGGACGGAAGGCACATGCCCCCTACAGACCTCTTAGGAAAGGGGTGAGGTCAATAGTAGAAAGTCTAAGGTTAAAGTTTTTGGGGTTTGGGGAAGAAACCACAGAGTCAATTTGCCTAAACGTATCTATTTGAGAAAGGGAAGCATGAGAAACATGCTTTTCCCAGATTTATTTTTACTACTGATTTAAGTATAATAAAGTTTAGCTGAAGTTTGTAAGATAACAAATAAAACAAAACTGCAATTCATGACTTACAGATTTATAATGGAATGAATTTTTATATGGAGTAGCTTACTGTTTTTATATGTTCTTGTTATAATAATTGTATTTAGCTTTTATTCATATTATTTTTTCAAACTGATTCTATGATTTTTCTATGATTCTAAATATATTTAGCAGAATCAATTTAGGAAGTGAAGAAAATGTCTTTTATCAACATTTCACTATCTGAGGAAATTAGCAGCATGAAAAAAATGGATTAGTTATTTATTGTTATGGCTCTTACAATTGTAGTTTTGAAATATTATTTACCAATTATAAAATTAAAACTGTCTAATCGAAGTCCTTAATTTGAAAAGGTTTTCTTCTGATACTTCCAAAAGAATTCACTTAAAAGGCCTGAAAGTCTATAAAGTAAGGACAATCTTTACTAAATGCCATCACGATAAGCTTTTTTCTTAAGTTAACATTTTATTTTGTCTCACAAAATATTTAAAACATTTGAAGGAAAAATATGAGCAAATTGTTAATAATTTACTTGGCAACCATAAAAGTAAAGAGCCATTCAAACAACTATCTTATTCAAAATGCTGTTAGGATCAATGACTTGGTAACAACTCTTATAGATATCGTTTCTGTTATAATATTAATTACGGAGCTGGGGTGGGTGGGTTGTTTGTTTGTTTTTGGCAGTCCAACTATGAAATGTGGATAATAATTAAAGGAACCATGAAACAGAAAGAGACTCATCACAATGTCTAATACTTCAAAAAGCTGAACCTTTACTGAATACGGCATTTTGATCAGCTGACAATTTCCATTCATACTATCAAATTGATTCCATAGTAATATATTTTACCTTGACTACTTTCACTCTGGTTTTCTGCTTTCCTTTTTCTACCCCGCGAAGACTCCAATTGTTTTTTCTCAGGAGTCTGGCAAAAAAAATTAAAACATGTTTTTTTCAACAAACAAGAAGAGTTAGCAATTAATCTATATACTGTATATCTGTACAAAAAAGAAGCAAAAAAGCATAATTTACTTCTATAACTCATATATTACTTTTGTAACACAAAAGCCATTTCATCAGCAATTTGGGTTGCTTCTTTCCCTCGAGCCCATAACTTATCTTAGCCTTGTCTCTGCGGCGCTCGTCCCTCTCTGCTGCCTTAGAGCCCTTTCAAGTTCCTGCAGCCTTGTCCTTTGGCTTGGGGCTGTAATAGGAAGCCATCTGATCTGGGGCTGCTGGGTTTAGAGAGCATGACAGCCTGAGAGCCGTCTCCTCAACTCTCCTGACCACGCGGTTAGCATTTTGCGATTCAACCATCTTTAACTCTGACGCCGTTATGCCGGAGTTACCTCCAATTACTCTGCAGCCTTTCCTGTCAGTTTCCTCTCTAAATCTACTCTCCCTACCTGCCTATCGTTCTGCTGGTTTTCGCTGCAGTCTTCTGCCCCTTTTTAATACTACCGTGGTAAATTCAGCATCTGCAATGCCCGTTTCAAGCCGCTGAGAGCCTCACCAAGCCAAAGTATGGGGAAGTGGTGCGGATGGTGTTTCAACACACCTCCCGCAACCAGTACCTCAGTACATTGTAGATCAGCCCTCAGCCGATCCAACGTCCGATAGCCTGGGCCGAAGCCCCGACTGTGCTGCCTTTGACAGCTGTCAAAATGGTAGACTAATTCTTTTTTGCTATAGTATTCAGGATTGGTGATTTTTTTTCCTATTTTCTGAATTAAATATTTAAGATTTTTGGATTTTAATAAGAGAAGAAATTAACACATCATCCAGCTAGCTGACTGAGTCAATTCTGGGAAGACCCTAGCAACAGAGGGAATAGCCTCAGAGTTTTGACAGACTCAGTCCAATCAGCAAGCAGAGACTGATCACCCAATCCTGAATGCTATCTCCACCACAAATGGATAACTGTGTAATTATATAATTACCAAGATTACATCATTGTATTAGAACACAGAATTTATCTCAGATAATTTAAACAAAAAATAAAACGTTTGTATAGAAATACCGAAAATAACCTTAAATATTGGCCTCTAAACAAATACAAGTACTCCGTTATAAACAAAAAAATCCATTAAGGGCCTTTCCACAGAATTCATTTAAAGTCCTTTCTGTTTGTTAATGAAATTATACATTAATTTTGACCAAGGAAAGAAAAAGTAGAAACCTACCATATGGCAAAGTATGCAGCACCAGAACAGAGGTATCAACTGCATTAGTGAGTCTTACCAGCATACAGTGCTGCATTTTGTACCAACTACACTTTCTGGATAGTCTTCAAGGACACCCCTAAGTTGACTGCACTACAGATATCAAACCACAAGGTAATGAAGGCATGAATAACTGTCCCTGAGAACCCCAGCTCTAAAAGTGAACATAATAGGCAGATAGCCATAAATAAACCAAGTGTTCCATAGCCACAGCTTCTACCTGGTGCTCCAGTAGGAGCCAGGAATCTATGAGAATCTTCAAGTTATGCATCTGTCCCTTTGAGAAGTAAGATACCACTCTTTTAGAGCCAGATACAAGCAAACTTACAGCCATTTCAGCTTTTTGGGACTTAGCTACAGCTTCATATTTACAGTTTCTAGATAATAAATCAAGAGAGCTACTATATCTCCTGCTTGGCTTAAGATAGAGATATAATACAAGGTACCATCAGCAGACTAATAATATCTCACCCTAAACTGATGGACAGTCTATCTCAGCATTTCAACCTAGCTTTTACAAAATGCGGAGAACAAAAAAAATGAAACACTATAGCAGCTAATATAGGAGCAGCCAAGGTCTTGTTCATTCATCCATCATTACCACTGTCTGAACTGTCCACTCAGGTAAGAGTGTAATCACTATAAAATTATGCCAATCTCAGCCCTTGCAACTGATCCAGAAGAATACTATGATTGATGGGACTGAATGCTAATGAGAAATCTAATACCAAAATAGCCGTACTTCCTTTATTCAAGTCTTGACAGAGAACATCAACAAAAGGGAGCAATGTACCTTCCATCCTACATTCAGGTCTGATATCTGAAAGCAGCAGATCAGGGTAATCCTTCTCATCCAACACTCGTGTATCTGTATTCCAACCACCTTTTGCAAAATCTTCCCTAAAAAGGCATTCAAAACATTGCATATATTGCCCAGACCAGTCCGATATTTAGATGGTCTCTTGCTGAAGGAGTACACCACTGCATCTTTCAAGGCTATAATATTCCTCTCTTAAAGAGTCATTAATCATGTTCCAAATCTAATCATTCCCTCAACTTTGATCGCTTGACAGAATCAGGCGGCAGGTTTCCAGCCCATCTGTGGTTAAATTCATAGTTCATCATGGAATCACCTAGATCAGCAGTCAAGGAGAAGGCGCAACTGGAGGTGGTGTGTGAAGATGTGTCAGATTTTATTTATTTAAAAGGTTTATATGGCTGTCCGTTTTATTCAATATAGTGGCTAACAGCAACACAGAAATATAAAGCAAGAATCCCACAGAATTAAAACCATCAAGGCAACACAACACTCTCAAGCTTGTAGACAATTGTAGAGAATTAAGTATTAAGTATCTTGACAGACCTAAACAAGAACTATTACTGTAAGGAAATAACATTCAGAAGCAACTCAGGCAGGCACCTCCCTAATTCACTGGAGAAGAAGAATTACCATAATCAGACTTGCACGATTCTATTACAACAGCCAATCACAGCAAAAGTAGTTCCAGTCTTCTGGTACTGTTTTCCTGGTCTGGTATACCTGATGAAAGTCTGCCATAAAGTATGGGAGGGGAGAGGAAGGAAGTAGGGAAGGGTAATGATAGAAACCAGAAGTGCAAATCAAAAACAACAGTTGAACGATCCAAGGACATGGGAACCGAATGTGAACCAGAGGCACCAAGCTTTTAAAACGCTATCCAAAACCACCAGTTTGAACATCATTGGACATTAGCGCAGTGACCGGGGGTGACGGGGCTGAGAGAAGCAGAAAACTATCAGCTTTATGTGGGAATCCTCAGATCTGGCTTTACATATACTGTAACCACTTGGCTTTAGTAAAAGTGTACCGTTTGTTATGACTAGAGTTGAGGGTCTTTCTTTCCTAAATCCCCAAGTTGGGACAAGTCTAACAGGCAGGATAAAAATCATCTTCAAAAAATCCCCAAGTGCTGACTGGAACATAGGAGTTGTTTAAAATAAATCAAACCCAAGGCAAATAGAACTGGTTTCGTTCTTCAAATGCAGTCCTTATCTACATTTAATTTTCAGACCGTTTGAACATAATCATAAGTCATCAGAAAATTAATGTTCTTGCCATTTTCAGATTACTACCGTGGTTTGAATCTCAATGCTTCAACTCACAGAACCTTTCCTATCAGCTGAACTGGGATAGAGGAGAGAGAGTGGTTCTCTCTTTTTCCTACAACCTCACAACAACAACAACAACAACAACAACATCTATTCCCATTTCAGAACAGATCTGGAGTAAAGGAACAGGAAGAAGAAAGTCTACCAAGAAGAACAGCCTGATTTTAGCATACAACGCTAACACATATGGTCAACACCTAAACAAGTTGAAAAAGTTAAACAGACTGCATAGAGCATTTTCAGTAATTTCTAAATCGTGAAGATACGTGATATAATATCTTGTTTTCAGTTTTATCAATGTGTAAATGGGCGTTGGTACTTACCTGATATGCCCGTTCTCCATGAGCTGTGAAGAGCATCCAGTAGTGGGAGGTGCTTTTTGGATAGGCTGGGCTTAATTTGCAGGATGCACCTCCTCCTCCATGGGACTCCCCCTCAGCGTCCCCCAGTTTTGGCGAAGTTGAAGTGTGGACACCTTCTATACTTCACCCTATCTAGCTTTTGGCTGGAATAGTGCCCCACCAGACGGATAAGGGTGGGGCTGGATGCTCTTCACAGCTCACGGAGAATGGGCATCTCAGCTAAGTACTCATTCTCCCCTGAGCTGTTCAGAGCATCCAGTAGTGGGACATACCAAAGCTTGGACTGTCCTACAGGAGGGCCTCTGTCTGGTTAGAGGTCCCTCCTTGGTCCCTGTGGACACTTTGTAAAACTCTCCTACCAAATGCAGCCTCGGCAGAGGCATAAATGTCAATGTTATAGTGTCTAATGAAGGGCGATGGAGAGGCCCAGGTTGCTGCCCTAAAGATCTCATGTATTGGTGCCTGTGTGGCCATGCTGCCGAAGTCGCCGCACTCCTGGTAGAGTGGGCTGTTACACCCCTGGGAACTGGCAATGATTGCATCACGTATGTTTTTGCAATCGTGGCCCTTAACCACCTGCCAATTGTTGAAATCTTACGTCCTAGAGAGGTAGGTTGGAATGAAATAAAGAGGCCTCTGATTTTCTAAAATTTGTGGTGCAGTTTATATAAAAGCGTAATGCTCGTCTCACATCCAGTTGGTGCCAATGACGTTCAAGTCTATGGGCTGGCGGCAGGCAAAAATTAGGAAGGACCAACTCTTGTGCCTCATGGAAGGCCGAATTAACCTTTGGTATAAGGTTGGGTCTAGTCGGAGGACAACTCTGCCAGGATGGAAAATGCAGAGGTCCTGTCTCACCAATAAGGCTGCTAGTTCAGAAATTCTTCATGCTGAAGTTATTGCGACTAAAAAGACCACCTTAAAGGTTAGGAAGCGGAGACTCGAAATCCTTAGGGGCTCAAAGGGGCCTTCTGTGAGAGCTGTTAAGACTTTGTCAAGGTCCCAGGTTGGGTATCAATGTGTCGCTGGGGGTCATAAATTTGGCCCCAAGGAAACTGCGAATGCGTGGGTGATGAGAGATGGAGCGGAGATCACCCCAAGAGACGACCGAAGCTAGGGCCGCCACTTGTCCACACAAGGTGTTAGGAGATAATCCCTTGTCTAGGCCATGTTGCAGGAACTCCAAAACCTGTGCCACTGATGGAGAAGTGGGATCAATGTGAGAGGTCGCGCACCAACGACAG
This sequence comes from Naja naja, assembly GCA_009733165.1. Lineage (NCBI taxonomy): Eukaryota > Metazoa > Chordata > Lepidosauria > Squamata > Elapidae > Naja > Naja naja. The sequence continues at coordinate 208,982,812 of CM019148.1, read as the reverse complement.
AAGATGGACCAAGTTGCATTATATATGCGATTTGTAGAAGGGCACCTGGCTGCTTGGATGGTAGAAATAACCTTGGTGGAAATTTTCCCGCTCCTCAGATGTCTCCGCTCAATCTCCATATGGCTAGGTGGAGCCATTGAGGCTCAGGGTGCTGAACCGGCCCTTGAGAGAGCGAGACCTTGTCTGGCGGTATTCTCCATGGTTCTGCAGATGACAGATCCCTGAGGTCTGCAAACCAAGTCCGCCTGGGCCAGTATGGCGCCACTAGCAACAACTCCGCCTTCTCCTGTAGAAGTTTCTGGACCACTTTGGGAATTATAGGAAGTGGGGAAAGCATACAGCAGGCCCGGAGGCCAACTGCAGCAGAGTGCATTGATGTTCTCCACTTCCTGAGAAGGATAATGTGAAATGAACCTGGGTAGTTGTGTGTTGTTGGATGTGAACAGATTGATGACCGGTTGGCCAAATCTCTGTGTCGCTTCCAGAAAAAGAACTGGATGTAGGCGCCACTCTGCCTGATCTACTGTGGCCCTGCTGAGCCAGTCTGCCTGGGTATTTGACAGACCCGAGATGTGCTCTGCTTTGATGGAAAATAAGTTGTTCTCAGCCCAGAGGCACAATCTCTCCGCCTCTCTCATCAACTGTCTGGAATCGGTGCCCCCTTGTTTGTTGATGTGGGCCTTTGTCGTAACATTGTCTGTCAGAATGAGGACGTGCTTGGACCACAGGTGCAGGAGGAAGTTGCGAAGAGCCAGGTGAACTGCTCTGAGTTCCAGCCAATTTATACTGCACAATTGCTCTGGTATGGTCCAACACCCTTGTGCCATGTGAGACCAGTAGTGAGCACCCCCAGCCAAATAGACTGGCATCTGTGGTGATGGTGGCCCTGTGGGGGTCCTTGAAAAGACATCCCTTGTTGATAGACGGGACGGTCCACCAACAAAGTGATCTCAACACCTTTGGTGGAGGAGTGACACGGGCAATGGAGTTGCCTCTTCCTGACCGTTGGTACGGCAGCAGGTACCATTGCAGGGTTCTAGCGTGTAGTTGCACCCAGGGAACAATAGAAATGCAGGAGATTATTTTCCCTAATAACTTAGATAAAAGAGCTAGGGGCACTCGTTTGATGGTTCTGATCTCCCGAGATAGTTGACTAATGCTCTCCTGCCTGTCTGGTGAGAAGAAGACCTTACCTTCCACTGTATCTATAATAGCTCCCAGGTGAATTAGCCAGGTTGAGGGAGCTAGATGACTCTTGGCCTAAATTACAGAGAAACCATGTTGTTGTAGGGACTGCAAAGTAATAAGAGTATCTGCCCTGGCCTGTTGACAGGAAGATGACAAAATTAAAATATCATCAAGATAGCACTGTAGCCTGACCGGAATGTTTCGGAGATGAGCAGCCAGGGCTGCCAGAACCTTGGTAAAGGTCCTGGGGGTGGAGGCTAGACCAAAAGGGAGGAGGACGTACTCAAATGCAAATTGGCATAACAGAATCTGAGGAATTTGGTATGGGAAGGCCGAATTGGAATATGTAAATATGCCTCTGTGAGGTCCATTGACTTTAGGACGTCACCCTGTCTGATGCTGAGTAAAGTAGATTGTAGAGTTGTCATTTTAAATTTTCTGTAGACTAAGGAATGGTTGAGGCATTTGAGGTCTAAAATTGCACTCCATCCCCCCAAACTTTTGGGTACCACAAAGAGATTTGAGTAAAAACCTTTGCCCTGTTGGTCTGGTGCCACTGGTTGGATGGCCTGAATCTCCAATAGGTGGTTGATAGCAGTTTGCATAAGAGATCTTTTCTCGGGGTCCCTAGACCTTGGGCATCTCATGAAAAAGTTCGGAGGGGTGGAGCGAAACTCCAGAGCCAACCCGGATCTAATCGTGTCAAGGCATCCCACTGATCGGCAAAAAACTTTAGCCTCCCACCAATAGGGGCGTCTAGGTAAGAGTTATTTAGGGTGTCGGAAACCCCTGGTTCCTGTTCCCCTGAACTGTTTCTTGGATTGTCCTCCCCTTCTATTCCTGTCCCCGAATTCGGACCTCTCAGATTGCTGTCCCTGCCAAAATCCGGGGAACCTTTGAAATCTCGGGGAGAAGGGTCCCTGATAAAAGGAACGAAAGGAGCCCTTCCAAAATGGTTGGGAGCTCCTGGAGTCTGACTTCCGAAAAAGGGAAGGAAGGATTCTTTTTTTGTTCCTTGTTTCTATAAGGAGTGGATCCAGGGCATTGCCAAACAACTTTTCACCCGAAATAGGCGCTGAGGAAAGCTTCCACTTGTTCTTGGTGTCAGCTTGCCAATGCTTGAGCCAAAGTAGTTGCCTTGCTGATACTTGAGATGTGATGGCTCTAGAAGAAAACTTTATCACATTAAAGGTTGCGTCTGCCGAAAATTCCGCTGCAGCAATCAGTTTGGCAATGTCCTGGTGCGCCCGTATATTGGAGGATGGGATGGTTTCCCACAGGTGGCGAAGCCATCTGAGGGAAGACCGCGTGAAAAAAGATGCAACTGTGGTCGCTCTTATAGCCCACGCGACACATTGATGAGCCCTATGAAGAGCTAGTTCTACCCTCTTATCCTCCGGCTTAAGGGCCTCCTCCGATTCACTAGGGATAGCGGAGGGGGAAGCCAAAGCCACTATCGGATCAAATTTCCAGTCAAATCCCGTAGGGGCAGGGATTACTGCTGTGGAAGCCCACTGTTTCTGCACTAAGTTGGAAAACATCTGCGGGACTGGTATTACATCAGCCTCATTTACAGGCTGAGAAAAAACTAAGTCATCTGTCTCCTCCTGTGAATTTGGTTGCTGAGGAGAGGTAGTCGCTTTATCAAGGTGCGCAGTTGTCTTGGCCTTGAATAAGAGCGATCTGAATAACTGCGGGTGAAAAAGTCCTGTGAAAATTGGTTGGTCAGGAGTGAGGCCCTTGTCATCTGACATGCCCCTCTCCAGTGGATCTATCTCTGAGAGGGCTGGATCAATGTTATGAGCTGACCCTGCCTCTAGGTGGTCCATCTGTTGTTCTTGATCCCCCTCTCCCTGAAACCCTTGGGGAGGCATGTCGGAAAAGGTAGAAAATTCCCCTTGGGGGTGTACCTGAGGAATTTGTGGGTCCATCTTGATGAGTGACCGGCCTGAATGAGATTCGCATTCTGAAATAGTGGACTGTCTTACTGGCCCATACCGACTGCTGAACGCCAGCTGCAATCCCGTCTTATTGCTAGTTCCATCCATGCCCTCATTCTGCGTGGCACATCCTCAGGGAGGGAATCATCTTTTTTTTTTAAATTCATATTTATATGACGCCCTTCTCCGGAGACTCAGGGCGGCTTACAATTTTTGGAGCGCAACCCAATGCACTCAGCAATAGCCTTCATTCCATTGTATATGCCTGCTTATTACTAAGCGGCATTATCTTGGCGGAGGCTGGCCGCCGTTGGAGTGAATGTGGCCTCAGGGGCCCGCCATGGTGCGGCTGCTATGGATGAAGTACCAGGCAGAGGCTGCCTGGCAGAGCTCTGTCTGGATGGAAGGGAAAGATCCAGGGGAGGAGGCGGGGGTGTATGGGCCTGGATGTTGCACATGGGAGATGGGGCTGGTGAAGTCCGGTCTGTCTCCCTTATACGCTTGTTCATTTGTTTCTCTATAGCCTGATGGCATCTATGGGCGTCCTTCTCCTCAGGCTTTGAAGGCCTCTTGGAAGCTTTGGATTTGCCCAGGGCCCTGGTCATTGTTCTGGAGGTAGAGGCCTTTGAGCCTTTGCTGCTTGCCATTTCCACTATAAATTTGTCAGTGAGGCTTTAAAACATAAGGTGGTTGGCACACCCAGGGGCCTGCTCCTGAAAGGTGCAGGGTATCCTTATAAACTTCTTGTAATCCCCCTTCAAATTTGGTATTTGTAGAATTGATCTCCAATCCAATCAATTAAAATCCAATTATCAACACCTCTTCAGGCCAGAACTGGATGGTAACAATGGCCTGCGACAGCTGCTCTGCACAAGCGGACTTCGGTCTTGGTGATCGCTGTGAAGCCGCTGGACTTATATTCTCTGAGGGTTAGCCAACAAATCAGGGCCACTGCTCCAATGCTTCGGGAGCAGGGAAGCCAATCCCCTGGTCTCTATGAGGGGAATCTAGTAGGGAACAATAATCCTCTCACAGTTGTTGTTGTTATGATGATGATGATGATTATTATTATTTAAATATGAATGGGCGCCACACGGTCAAAATGGTGTGTGTCGCTGCTTGGTGTGGCCTTGAGAGTCCAGCAGCTAGTTCCCGCCTGAATCGCTGTTCTGAACAGTGAAAAGAGACTACGCAGGAAAGGATAAGAAGCGCTTATGCTTCCACTCCCCTTTGGTGTTGTACAGGAGAAGAGCCTCAGCCGTTTAAGAGCCGAACACGAGGTGAGCTTGCTGTTCGGAACGGCACTATAACGATTGGGAAATTAAGCGGCTGTAAAATATGTTTGAACTACTGTTACGATGGCTTTTCCTAAAGAGAAAGCGAGCGCCGACGCTCACTTTTGAGAGAAAATGTTGGAGGCTGTAGAGGCTTTGAATTGCTAATTTGGTCTCCATGAAAGTTTATCCCCCCTTGAAAAGTGCTGCTAGCACAGACAGTCAGAGTTTAAAGACACCATCATAGGCTATTGGGACTCCTAGATGACAAGAAAGGGGTCCCTGAATTTAGTGAAAAAACAAACCTGATGTTTGAATCTCTTTCGTTTTAGCTGCTATTCCGGCCAATCTGGAAAACTACTTATCTCAATGAAGGCTGAGCTAAAACTGGGGGACACTGAGGAGTCCCGTGGAGGAGGAGGAGCATCCTGCAAATTAAGCCCAGCCTATCCAAGAGGAGACTGAAGCACCTTCCACTACTGGATGCTCGAACAGCTCAGGGGAGAATAAAGTTAATAGAAAATATAGTTAATAGCTTGAAAAAAGTCAATTATCGCAACAATAAAAATGCAGATATACAGAAAGACAGACTTCTCTTATTTACAATTCTTAAGAATAAAAATGTTATCAATTATCTCAAATTTAAAAATTTTCAGATATTTGATCAGACTGGATTATATCCATAACAGTACCCTGAGTAAATCAATAATCTTGTAAACAACATATCCTTTTATTCACCCAACAGGTTAAAACAAGCTTAAGATATATGGCTTATTCACCTTATTCTCTTCTACATGACGTGTGTGTATATTCTTTTTTACATATCTATTAAGAAAATTTGAATGGCTCATAATTTTATCCAAAAATTTCATTTGCTTCAAAAAATAATCAGTTAAATTCATAATGAAACAATACATCATTTTGAAATAATCTCCCTGTAAGTGCATCAACTCTGACAGGATGTGCATCAGTTTTCTCCATATCTTTAATGCAAATATTCTAATTATGATTAACTAGGAAACCCTCCTAAATGTGTCTATCTTTTACTGAACTCAATAATATAAATGACAGGAAATTCTCACTTAAATATTTTTAACTACTTCATACCTCAGATTCTTTGTCACTTAGAGATCCCAAGCTACCAAAACTATGGTTGGAACTCTCATTATTAGTTGAGGCCTAAAGAAAAAATAAAAGAAATAAAAAGCATCAAATGTGTAAAATTGCTAATTATAAACCAAATAATGCATTACTAATAGATTTCATGGTTTGAAAAATGAGTGATTATACACACATACTGCATATGTGTGCATGGTCACTGCATATGTAGAGTTGTGGAACAAGCAGTAACAATTGCAAGTGTTTACAGAGGATTATGTGAGAAATAAGATTCTATACATCAAATTTAGTTACATTTATATTTTACACTATTTTTCATTAAAGAAGGAAAACTGTATACAATAATGATATGTATAATGAAATATTGGTTACTAACAATAAAAAACTAACAGTTTAAAGCCAACCATTAAAAATAAGCAAACAATTGTGGCAATGAATACAATCATTTAAGGGCTAAGTAAATAAAAACATTTTCAGGTTCTTATGAAAACCATTCCATAATAAAAGCAAGCTTAGTCTCACTGGAATTGTATCCAATGAGTTGCTCAGCAGGAAAGAGAATGCCTTCTACCCATGGTTTGGCCAGCAACGAAGTCTGCAACATGTCAAAATGGTGCAAAAATGAGGACACATGCAATAATAACTTGATAGAAAATCCACTCTCACATATTTGTACAGCATCCCATTATCTGACGCAAGTATAAAAGTGTGGCATTTGTGTTATGATGCTCAAATGATTTCATGATCTGCTCACTTTACTATTGTCCTACAGAAACCAGTGAAGATCACAGGGTAACACACTTGCTCCTGTAGAGGAAGTGAATGTGTGAATGTGCTTCCTGTATCAACATCATGCAGCTGATCCAGGATGCCATGGTTGACAGAATTAAGAGCTGCTGAAAATTTAAAAGAAATACTAAGCTCACAACCTTATCCCCACCCCCACTAAAGTGAGGGGTTGTTGCTCGTTGTATCATTTTGATTGAGGAACACCAAAAGTGTTCCTAAATCAACCTATATGATAAGACCTGATAATAGCAAAAGACTTATATACTGCTTCACAGTGCCTTACAGCCCTCTCTAAGCAGTTTACAGAATCAGCATATTGCCCCCAACAATCTGGGTCCTCATTTTTACCAACCTTGGAAGGATGGAAAGCTGAGTCAACCTTGAGCTCCATCAGGATCAAACTCCTGGCTGCGAGCAGAATTAGCTTGCAATATTGCATTCTAACCACTGTGCCACCATGGCTGAGTGTTTAGTTGCAATCACATGCACAACTGCATGCAATCCATATTAACTGTAAGAAAATATCAACCTTCTGAATTTCTTTTTAATACAGTAGTCCACATTCCTCTTTACCTTTGCTCCAACGCTACAGCTTCCCGTACTTCCAGTACTGCCACTCACAACTCCAGTAAATCTAGCCTCTAATAGTTCTTGCCTTCTTGGATCCAGGCTATGAAGCTCATCCATTGCACCTATAAAACATGTTTAATTTGTTACACAACTGCAAATGATTTTATGTAACCATGAACAATCCTACTATTTCCTCCCAAACTTAAATGAAATTTGAATTATGTAGTCCTCCTCCAGAAATATCTTTTTCCAGTAAAAATGCATCTGTGTTAAATGCAGAACACAGTTTCAGAAAAGAAAAAAAAAGATGCAAAGTGGAAAGAAGAAAATTCACAATAATACGAAATTCAGTAATTTATAAATCTTCAAATAAATCAACAATGGGAAGGAGGCAGTTGAACCAAGAAAAGCAGGACTATAGAAAAGTTAAGTACATTATCTGCATTGCTTTCTTTGCAGAAGATGTAGTGCAGATCTCTAGTCACAGAAATAATTGTCTTTTTCATCAAAGAACTCCGAGGGCTTGAGGTAAATAATGTTTATAAATTCTAGAATTTACTGACAAATTGAAAACAAAGTGGGCCCAGATGAAATCTATTCATAGGTCCAAAACCATTCAAACACAAAATTGCTGATCTAACAATGTGTTCAAAATATGTTTTTGAGAACTAAAAAGTGATTAATATGTCAAATTTTAAAAAGAAATCCAGGAAATTACAGGCTGCTTAGCTTAAAAATAGCCTTTTCATTGTGATTCACCTAGTGGTCTACTATGCACTGTGCGCTATGCACAAGTCTACAATTTGAGGCTCCACATCCCTAAATTCCAAATGTAATTTTTAATGTAAAGAAAAAGAAAAATTAACAAAAACATGAGAAACAATTCAACATTAGCTAAATTTACATAATGCAATGTCGTGTATCTCCCATACTTCCAAATTACATCTATACCTGAATACAGGAGTCTTACCTCTAGTTTCAAAAATGTACAACTTCAATCATTTATTTTCAAAGGAACAGAAGCAAATTGCTGGTTTTTAATTTAGCAAGCTCACGAGATCTAAAACTTTCCATTCTCAAGTTGTAATGAAAGCTTAACTTTTATTGACAAATGTATACCCTTTTAAGCCAAATACTTCCATATATCTTACTTTTAGTCTGTTAAAAAATATAATAAAGCAAGCGAATTAAAGCTGAGTCTCATTGAAATGTTTCCTCCTCACAGCCTATCTCTCAATTATGCTGCCTCTTTAAACAGCTACCGAACTTGTTCTCCCATCCCTAATGTGCTTCCATGACTGACTGTGCTTCCCACCATCTCTCACACCTAATGTGCTTCCATGGCTGACTGTATACCATCAGATTGATGTCAATTCTTACTAATGACATGTAGGCCTTTGTCCACAGTCTGGCCCTTCAGATTTTCTAATAGGAACTCATTATCATAATAAAAAAGCCCATCTACCTTGCTGCTGGTCATCCTTCTGTTTCCTTCCACCTTTCCCAGCATTATGGATTTCTAAGGGGCTTAAACCTAGGTCTCACCAACCATAGACCAACATCCAGTCTGGCAAGCTGGGCATGCTTTGAGTTCTGTCTGCTAAGGAATGCAGGCTGGCAAGGCACAAAAGAAGACTTTTCTGCCATGCTGCCCACAATTTGGAACATTTTCCATCCAGAGATTACATTGGTCCTGATTGTCCTGTCGTTTTATAAGGTCTTGAAGACTTGGCTTTGGCCTCAGGTCTAAGGCCTCTAATAGGTAAGGAGACCTGTCTCCTGGCTATGTGGATGATAGTTTTCTCAGCTACTGTAATATTATCTTGGGTGCTCATACTTTCCTGATTGAAATTATGGTTATAGTTTGTCCATGTGTTGTGAAATTAAGGAATTTTTGCCATGACTTCTGACTGCTGGCATGAATACCCTAAAACAAGCCAAGTCCAAAAACATTAGAAAATTCCTAGAAGCCTGGTATATAGACAAATCAGTCATCAACAGGCATACAGAAGCAAATAAACCTACACATCATTCAAAATCAGCAAAAAGCCAAAAAGGAAACAAAAAAACCTTAAAACATCTCCTCACCAACAATCAACATCCAAATGAGCAGAGATTAACAACAGAAGTAACACTAGATCCATGATGGTGAACCTATGGCATGTGCGCTGGAAGTGGCACACAGAGCCATCTCTGTAGGCAAGTGAGCTGTCACTCCAGCTCAGTTCCACTGCGCATGTGCACACACCTCCCGCCAGCCATCTGGTTTTCGGGTATCTGCCGTGCATGCGTTGGGGCAGAATGCATGTGGGAGATGCGTGTGCATGTGCAGATGGCGGGGGGAGCACTGGTGGTAATGAAATATCTACAAGAAAATAACCACATTCAGACAGCATCAAGGACTCCACAATTATATTACATTAGCTTTATTTAGCAACAGCATTTAGACTTATATACCACCCCATAGTGCTTTATTGCAGTGGTCACCAACCGGTGGGCTGTGGCTCACTGGTGGTCCGCAAGAAAATTTTGGTGGTCCACAGAGAAATGTCACCCCCAGAGCACCCCCAAAGTAATTAATCCAGGCTGCACAGGAACACAAGGCTGCGCCGCCCACAGGACCCGCAGGAATCCTCCCCGCCCACTCACTCCTTACCTGGTAAACTTGCCTACCAAGTGCTATTTTTCCTCCCCACCATCAGCTGTTCTGCTGTGCTGGGAGATTTAGATTAGCTAGAAAGTAGTAAATCGTTGGATTTCTTGCTTTCTAGCCAATCTTTAAATCTTCGGCTCTGCTTTTTTTTGCTTCCTTAAGGACTGAAGCTTCTATTATTCAGTGCCGATAGCCAATGGCAGAATCATAGATCTCTGAATGAATCTGTGATTCTGTGAGCAACTCAATCTGCCTGCCTGCTTTGCCTGATTTTAGGTAAAAGTTGCTCTTTTTTAATATAAAAATTCAATATTTACATACATGGTGTGTTGTGAGTTAATTTTGTGAGGTTGCTTGCTAGCAAATTTTATGAGTTTGCTTGCAAGCAAATTTTATGTGACAGACTCAGTAGCCGATGCCAGAAAGATAGATCTCTGAATGAATCTGTGAGCAACTCAATCTGCCTGCCTGCCAATCTGTCTTTGCCTGATTTTGGGTAAAAATTGCTTTTTTAATTAAAAAAATCCATATTTACAATATTTACATACAAGCCATGCCGAGTCATGTGACCACCAAGTCACAGCAGTTACATGACCACCAAGCCACACCCACAAATTAGGCCATGCCCATAGAACCGGTTGTTAAGAAACTTGAATCTCACCCGTTTACAATGTAAGCATTATTTGTAAATGTTATTTAAATAATGTTACCAAGATTTATTCGAAAGGCAGCTGCATTCTGTGTAATTTTCACAGGCTTAGAAGAAATAATTCTAGAATGGTATGGGCTCAAATGAGATGTATCTTTCTCCTCAATAAATTTTCTTCCAATCAGGATTTTTTCTCATTTCAGAGGCCCACAATCACTGAAATGCAACACTCTAATAAATGAATCAATACTGCTTTATTTTTATGTATCTTCATGAAATTTCATATGTATCATTATCTTTTCTGAAGCCCTCTAAACTTTGAATGTCAAAAAGAAGTAATATTGTGCAGAACGTATCCTACATATTCCAGAACCTTATTTTTAATGAGTTTTCATTTGCTAATTTTCACCTAGATTTCAGCATTCCATGTACAAAAAGTATTCTCTCTCTCAGTATTTTACAAACAGTATGGCTTCTTTCAAGAGATATTACTACTAAACATAAATATAGAACATTTCTTATCAAATCAGAATCAACATGAACATGAAACATGAGGTATCAGATTATATTACTTGAATTTTTTTTAACGAGTTCCCCCTAAATATTCACTTGCTGTAATAAAATTGCAGAAAGTAAGTTGTGTTACAAAATAAAGCCACTTTGATATAGTGGTTAAGTCATCAGGCTAAAAACTGTGAGGTCGTGAGTTCTAGTCCCACTTAGAACCAGTCAGATGATTGGCCTTGGGCCACTCACATTCTTTCAATCCTAGGAAAGAGACAATGGCAAACCATTTCTGAAAAACCTTGCCAAGAAAGCTCCAGGCAGTCACTAGAAGTAAAAAACCTAATAAAAAACCTAATGGAAAGAACTAGTATACTGTATATCTATATATCGTTATCTATATAAAATTAGTACATGCATGAAGCTTGATACATTAAAAAAATGTTAAACTCCACCTCCTAACTCTGTCCCAGCAATCTGAATAAGTATAGTTGAGAATTATATCAAATTTTCACAAGATGCTAATGCAGCCACCCCAACATTATACTAGGCTGTACAAACATTATGTATACACATCATGTAATGAATGGAATAGTCCATGCTCAAACCCAAGTGATGCGTTTGGTCTGTACATGGCCTAAAAGGTGTGTATTTTATATGGGCTTGAACCAAAAATACACACAGGAAACAACGGAGACAAAGTAATGGTAATAACAATGACAACACATGCCTGAACAGACATAGAGGAAAAGAAAGCACTCAGAAGGTTGTGGGTTAGGTATGCTATGCTTGAATTCAAGAACTGCAATGATGGCTCAGGAGAAGGAAGATACTGTCAAGGCTGTGGTGAGGAACACGTGGGACAATCAATTATGCTGTAGTGGAATTCAAGCATGGACGCTAAGCAAAAGGTCATGCAAAGGGTACAAAGGCCATATAAACATAGCAAGGAGAAAGGGGTGATATGCATCAGTCTTGTCCTAATCGCTCTGTTAAGACTCCTCTGGATTTTGACTCAGCTGAAATCTGGAACCACCACATGCCTTGCCTTTTAGTTTCCTGGATTGTGACCCAGTTGGAATAGCTGTCTTCACAGTTATTTGTTTTGTACACAAATAAACATATTTCTCATGGGCAAACTTATTATTTTACTAAACTTCAATTCAATAATTCTTAATTTAGCAAAACTTCATTCTGCAGCACTTTTCTGCAATTACAAAAGAATGCTACAGTAGTTACTGCTTACCTATATCCTCAACGATTTCTCATCCTTCCTTGTGGATAAATGGTCTCTAAAACCTATGGAGTAGTGCAATGATCCATCAGAAATGGCTGCCAGATCAGCTATATCCAAATCAAAAGGTGACAAGGTATTTTATCATTATGCTTTATATCCACAGGACCTTAAAGAGTAAGCTGTCTCTCTGAAAGAGCAACTTATTTATAGCATTTTTTTTATCCTGGTCTTCAGGCAGAAGTATTCTCAGAGAAGCTTATATAAAAATCAATGAAAAAAAAACTAATTCCTACCAACAGGGATATTATTTTAAGAAACGTGACACAAAAAAAGAAAAGAGATGAGGGAGAAGGAGAAAAATAACAAATCCAGGCTACAGAGGGAAATGTTAGTTCTTAAATAATACTCAGCTGCTTATAGTTCAGGGAGAGGCCAAGCCTGAGGGAGGTGCTGTATCTGCAAGACTGAAGAGATCTTTCCCTTCCCAAGTGATTTCTCTCCCTCTGAAACTAAAGCTGTTACAGCTGCTATGCACTGTAACAAGTGGATGTTGTTTCGATCCTGACAATAAACCACTAATATTCACAACACATGGTGGTTTTCCTGTCAGGATCTGCAACATTAATAGTTTTGATGTACAAAATGTAGCTATAACACTCTTGGATTAATCCTCCTGATAGTTTGTTTTAACTTAGATAGCTAAGAATACAAATGATCTGCAAACTCAAGGAATGAAAGTAAAGGAGTACAGCAAAATGGGACTAAGATTAAATATTAAAAAGATGGAACTCATAACAAATACGCCAATCAGCTTTAGAATTGAGAAGATACTGAAATGGAAGAGAGTTTCTGCCTTTTACAATAAACTATCAACAATAAAGGAATCAGCAGTCAAAAACATGCCACAAACTAGCACTTGGTAGAGTAGCAAAGTTGCTCTTGAAAAATATATTCAGATACCATGAATAATATATTCAGATACCATATCTACATAAATCCTAATCAAGCAGGGAATGGTTTTCCTATGACATTCTATGAAAGCAAAAGACAGACCCTGAAGTAGCAGAATAGAAAGAGTATTAAAACTTTTAAATGCATATAAAAGGGTATGGAGGAAGCAGATCTGGACCAGTCAAGATTCAGACAGGTTTATAATACCAACATTGGTTATGTTTATGGATGACCTCTAGATAGATATGGTGCATCCATCCTTGCCCTTCTAGATCTCTCTGATACCTCTTTGATGACTTGGTATTTAACACTTGGGAGCTGCTCTTGAAGACTATTCAGAAGCTTCAACTGGTGCAGAATGTGGTCTTGCACAATCTTGGAGGCTTTGAAGTTTGTTTAAAGGTTTCTGCACATTCCTTCAAATCTAACAGAGAAAGTGCCCACTAGGTCCCGTCTCTTAAATAGTGTGATCTTGAGATAAGCTTACTGTATCAGCATGCAGATTTGTGGTAATTATCATTGTTTACATGAGAAATTCCACAAATGTTTTCTCCACAAAAATGAACAGATATGAGGATTTCTAACATTCTCAGTGGTAAAGTACACACATAAACCTATTTATTTTTTATACAGATCACATACTTAATAACATGAAGCTTCCGTCTACTGATTCAATTTTACTTGGGGCCTAAGACTTGCTGGACAGCATACGAATTTAAATAAATAAATTTAGTAAGTAAATAATTCATTCACGGTATATTCCTATTCTGGGCTAAAGATGATCAAATTCTGATGTCACTGTATTTTTTAGATTTTAAATTTTTTTATTAAGTCATTTGACCATATCAAATATATAAAACTGATACAAAAACATAACTAGATACAAAGAAAACAGTATGATGTATATTTTCTAGATGTGGATAAAATGATGCATAAAGCTTTTGCCTGCTTTCATACAAAATTTTCAAGTATAGTGAGCATTTAATCTCACATAAGAGAACAAGTAATTTTTGTTTTAACTATACCAATAATTGGAAGTTTTCCTAGTAAGTGGTCTGAAACATTTGGGTACTCATTCACCAAGGATTTTCACTGCAACTTTTTCAAAGCTGCTGGCTATTTCTGTTCTTACATTCTAAGAACTCAGAAAATCTCAGCAAGCTTTTTTGTAACTAGCTGATTTAAAATAAGAATTATATCGAATTACATATATCCAAGCTTCAACTTATTTTCATTGTAACGTTTTCTAAACGTGTGTTATTGATATATACATATTTAAATTTTCTGAAATCTGATTCATAACCAGATAATGAAATGGAATTTGAAAGTTTACTGTATTGTTTTGGAATGTTTCCTAGTCATAGAGACTGAATCACATGTTTGTGCAGTTGTATAATATTGTCCCAGAACAGCTTGAGTCTAAATTCATGATTTCTGCTTTCATATCATTTGCAATATGAAATATTCCAATGTTCATTATTCAGAAAAATATTTTTTTTCATAAGAACATAAATAAGCCCTAAGGTGATCCACCTCAAAGTACATCTGAGGTTATAATGTCCTAAAGCTACTACTGTTGGGACTGAAGAAAAGAAGGCTATTAATATTTTCACTAAGGAAAAGGGTATCTTCCATGTTCCACAAAGCTAGACATTGACCTAGGTTCAATCTATGACCTTTGTCACTATTTCTGTATGTAAGCTTTGGTTCCTTGCACTTTCTTCACAGCTGGTTATGTCAGGAATGAGAGAAGTGAAACAATTATCGTACAGACTGTAAATAATTGCTGCTGCATTAACTTACAAGAAAAGAAATGTAATTCCATTCTTGGAATATTAAACAGTATATTGTATTCTTTCCTGAAACAAGGTATAGTGCTTCAAATACCAAACAGTATTTAAAAGTGAGTTCTCCTGTGCTCTACAGGATATTCCAAGTTAAGGAAGGATTAAATATTAAAAAGAATCAGTGTAGACATTTTAAATTTTGAGCTGTAGAAACAAACTTATATTTGCCCTCCCTCCAAACAGGATACATATTTAAAAAGCTATGTACTATACTGGCATCCAGTTATCATATAACCATTTTTTCTATCTTTATATATAACACCGTGTTTTAACAGCCTTTCTATTGATTTTGAGTAGAAATTGATTTATTGTTTATATCCCTTTTTCCCTTAAGACAAGCAGAAAGAAAGAAAGAAAGAAAGAAAGAAAGAAAGAAAGAAAGAAAGAAAGAAAGAAAGGTGGAATGTAGTCTGGATTCCCAGGAGGGAGGGGTTGCATACCAGACCACCAAGAGAGCGCAAGGTTCAGATAGTTTAGTAGGGAGAGAGTTAAGATAGTTCTTCTCTAGAAGTCTCAAAATGTATCTTTAATGATGTAGAAATTGGGTTAATTTGGCAAGCTTTCTGTCTTGTAGGTGAGGAATAATTCTGCATGTCTTTCTTGTTTTTTGGAGCCTGAACAAACCACAAATAGTAACCAACAGCAGTGTTTTATGACATGTATCGTCATATTCCTAGGCACAATTAACAGCTTACCTCATCTTCTGAACCAAGAAAAGCTTCTAGATAATCTTTTAAGGAGACTCTTACACAAGACTGAGTTATACTAATTTAACCATGATAAATCCATATTCATGAAGAAATTAGTAGTAATAGATTAGGAGGAAACCAAGAAAAAAGCATGTAAGAAAATTAAGATAGAATAGTAACATTGAAAGCTTTTCAATTTCTTTCCAAGTATAAAAGAAAGCATGGCAAAGGTTACATCCTGACTCCTAACAGCTAGAGTAGCATTTGTAAGAGATAGTCATCTAACATTGAGCCTTGTTTATCATTAATATCCCTTTTCATCATAGACAGGGCAATAGGATAATGTCCTCCACATAGTGACACCACCAGGTAGACGCAATTCCAATGAATGTTTATGAAATCTCCCTTCCAAGTATGTGGTGGCAGATGGACTGAAAGTAAAGAAAGGTACAATCCTCCTTCAAAGAAATGCTGGAGATGGTGACCCAATACTAGGAGAGGCTTCTCTTTTTCTTACAATAGTATCAAGATGAAAACTTTGAAATTGTACCATCATTTCTACACGTATCCCATTCAAAAAAAGGTTATCTCTGATGTACAGCTTTAAAACTAAGCTCTCCTAAAGCGGGCAGGGAGCCTTTGAAGTCTAAATCAGTACCAGGGCACAGACTAAACAGTTTACTGATGACATCCAACTAGGATTCCAGAGCATAGGATGCATCGCTTTCTGAAAACTACAAATTGAAATGTGGTCTTTGTTCAATTAGCTTGCAGTATGAATTACCTTGACTTAGATGGTCCAGTAGTTCTCATATGTAGATTTTCCTTCGTATTATTACTGGGGTGTTTTTTTTTTCCTTGAACAATGTTTTCTCACTTTGTACAAACTACTATATTTTATTTTGTTATGGGATTATTAATATTCATGAACAGCTGTGAAGGAAATCAAAGGGAATCAGCTGATAGTTAAAGGGAAAATTGGCTAAATACATAGCTTTCCTGGACAGGATTGTAGTTCACTGCCACTGAAGAAACTGGTACAAACTTTAGAAACCAAAATAGTTATAAAAAGTCCTAAACAGATTGAGGTCAGGATACCTGTGGGGGGGGATTCCCCATATAAATCTGGAATAACATCCCCTTAAAAATAAAATATAAATTGATAGTTCTACAATCTAAACATATGCTAAAAATAATTTTATTCACCTTGGCAATCTACCTGAAATCCTTGCATGATGCAACTGAACTAATTATAACTATTGTTATGACTACTTTTTAATGTTTCCATATTATTTTATATATATATGTAATTCTAATTCAATATTCCTCTCAATACTGCATGACCAGTAATATAAAATTTACATTACAATGTACTAGACAATCCATGCCCCATTGAATCATTGTTTCAGAGATATTTCCTTAACCAAAGACAAGCCAAAAAAAAAAAGCAGCTGGAGTAACTTCCATTTTTCTGCCAGCTTCCACATTGAATTTCCTTGTGGAAAGTTGGCATGGAGCATCAGAAATCTTCATTCCTTCCTTTTCTTCCTTCCTCCCTCTCTCCCATTCCTAGAAGTTTCCCCATTTACTTTGCTCGTGAAAAGCTTGCAAAGAAAAACAAATCAATGGGGAAGCCAGCAGGAAGCACAAGTTCAAAGCCAGCAAACAGGTAAATGGGTTAGGGTTAGGGTTGGGTGGGGGAGCAGCAAGATAGTATACATCAGGAAGGCTACATATGGCTCTGTGAAAGATGTCACACGGGTCAGGAAGGACACATGGACGTGCATGAGAGGTGCCTTGCAGGTTGGGGGCAGATGGGCTGCACATGTCAGGAAAGTTGCCCAGATCTTCAACTGGGGTGGCATGCCTTTCTATGGTATAGGAAAAACAAAATACATAGATATTTTCAAAGACATTATGTTAGAAATGCTTTGCTGTTAGTATGGGGACAAATCAAAGAAAAACATTATATGAAAATACCAGTCTGGTTCTCCATGATGGAGGCACTGATACATCCAAATGTTAACTTGGAAAAAATTACAAGATATAAAGACTTTTTGAACGAAAAAGGGGAACTTAAAACTAAGCAAGAATTGAAAAATCAAGGGATTGATCTAGCATGGTGGCTGCATATACAATCAAGATATGAGAAAGATGCAAAAATGTATGGTTTTATTAAGAACCAACAGCATTAGATCAGATACTACTGGGGCAAATGAATAATAAATGTATAGCTATCTATTGAGCATTAAAATGGAAGAAGAACAAGTGAAAGAAACAGTGATAGTATGGGCCAAAAATTTTGGATATATTATAGGAGTTAGATAAATGGCAGAAACTGTGGGATAGAAATTATAAATTAACAATGCCAACTGCCTATAACAAAAATCTATATAAAATATTTAAACATGTCCGCCAAATGTTGGAAATATAATCAGATACCGGGTTCGTACTATTATATGTGGTGGACATGTCCAAAGGCAAAAGTATATTGGACAAAAATACATATATGGTTAGAAAAAATAAAGCAACAGACTGATTTAAAACCAGAAATGTTTTTGTTGGGTATTTTACCATAATGGTACAATAAAGGGAATACATATTTAATCTTACATGTGTTAACAGCAGCGAGAATTGTTTTTGCACAACAGTGGAAAAATGAAGAGATCCCTACAGATGAAAGTGTAATAAAAAAATATTAGAAGACACAGAGATGGATAGATTAACACTTAAAATAAAGAAGAGAAACAGAATACTTTTTAACATGGGACTTGTTTTTACCAATGGTTAGTTAACAGAAACAGAAGCTTAAAAGCTTAAAAGAATGATTAATGATATAATGAAGGTTTATTAGTATGGATAAGCTAACATTTATATTATTATGTGATTATTATCAATGATTTGTATATTATGGTTATTATTATTATTTTTCAAAACTATACTCAGACAACATGCTGTTCATGTAGATATTGAGTTTTATGTTTACTAAAAAATGTATGTATGTATGTATGTATGTATGCATGCATGCATGCATGCTACTTGAGAGTGTATAAGAGGTTTTGTAAGAATCAAGGATGGCGCACAGGAGAGCAATTTGCATCGGAGGTGACATACAGATCAGAAAAGGTGTGCAAGGGTGCACTAGAAATGCCATGCAGGTCAGGGAGAATTACACAGGGGTAATGCAGGTCAGGAAAGTGCATGTGAGTGTTCAAGGGGTATCACACAGATCAAGGAGGGGATGTGGATGTAGTGTGGATTAGGAAGGTGCATGATGTTCCCTCCCTCTTCCTCCTTCCCTTCCCAGAAGACAGGTAAGCAACTATAGTTGGGCAAAAGAGGAAAAAAGGAATTTTGTGAGTGGAGGGAAACATCACAGAACATTAAAATTGATCATGTTATTGCAGCAGCCAAACAGCATTGAGGCGACAACTTCCCCAAATTTCATTCCCTCAGGAGAAATGAATCCCGACATCTGAGGTACTTTTGTTGACAAAGTTTTGCCTTATGATACACTGCTTCTCCCAGTTTAAGATTATGGACCTGATAGTTTTAGTACTACATAGATACAGTAATTTCCATGAATTGTTACTATTGTTCATCTACCCAAATATCAAAAAATGTTTTTCAAAGATTCAGGTCAAAGCAAGCTTCGAAGTATTCATCATATGAAAACTTAATTATAGTGTAATTTAGTTTTAATAAAAATTATCTAAATCAGAAAATTATCTACTAAGTTTAATTACTTCAATAGAACATTAACTGTTCTTCCTAAAAATCAAGCAAAATTGATCCTTCAAAATCTTGGCTTGTATTTTAATACTTAGTTTCTAAAAAAAAAGGATTTAAATGCTTCGATAGCAATATAATTGCATACCATTCAGATCAAATAAGACCATAAGACCAATTGTCCCCAAAATAGAACACATTCTCTCATATACAAGCAGCACTCAGGGTTAAAATTTTATTTAGTTCTGACTCCAGGTTGTCTTCACTTAACTCCCAAATTTATTCTAAAATGGAAAGGTATCCTAGATAGAACACACAACAGATTAATTATGGAGTAATTTCAATTTCTTTAGTATGCCAAAGACTGTTTACAATGACTGGACAACAATTCCAGAATGCACTGAGATGCTGCTTCTTCCAGTTATCCATTCTATAAGTATCCCCTCTTTCACCCAGACATCTCTACTGGGACAGGTAATTTTACCAAGCAAACATTTGCATGATGAATAAGCTGTTGTCTATAACCATAACAAGAGGGCTGTGATTTTATTACACCTTTTGTGACAAAGAAAATAACTAATTTGGATTTATATTTTCTTAGAGCTACACAAATAACATGGTGAAACCAAATCACTACCGGTATTGTTTCTCCCAAGTTGTAAAAATTTTATCTGGAATTCTGGGCAAGCCAGTACAAGCTTGACTGCAGAAGGTTTACTATAACCTGCAAAAGCACTTATTATTTCTCAGCTTTTGAAAGCATGGAGCTGGAGCAATATATTTCACATACTGTATCTCATAAGAGAAGCTGCTGATTAATATTTAAGTTCTTTGATCTTTGAAAGATGTATTTCCAAAAGAAATAACTGTAACACAGGGTAGCAATGGTTAGGAACGTTACATATCTCAAAGATAACTGTTAATTGTGTTATAACTTTTCTTGGCTGTGTCTCATGCAAAAAGCAGCAATCTAGTACTGTATTGGGTTCTTCTTGATTTAACCATTCAGTGACATCTTCAATGCGAGCCCATAGGCAAGGACTCGGGGTCCAATGCCGGCTGGCGGTTCCCGACGAGCCTTTTCTGTCGCGGCCCCTGACCTCTGGAATCAACTGCCTTTGGAGCTCCGCCTGGCCCCTGACCTCCGCACCTTTCGCCGTGAGTTAAAGACCTGGTTGTTTGACCAACCCGGGCTGTGACCCCTTGGGGAGGGATGGTTTTAAGGTTTTATAGTGTTTGAACTTATAATTTAATCTAATTGTTTTTTAAGTATTTATTGTTCTTGTTTTAGCTGTAAGCCGAGTCTTCGAGATGGGGCATATAAGTTCAAATAATAAATAAATAATAAATAAATAAATATTGCAGTAATTATCATAGATAACTAATGAGATTTCCCTCTATAGTTTTTCTCTGTATTTTTAATTTTTTCCAAACAGATTTTTCTTAAATTCATATTTATATGCCGCCCTTCTCCAAAGACTCAGGGTGGTTTACAATTTTTGGAGCACAACCCAATGCGCTCAGCAATAGCCTTCATTCCATTGTATATGCCTGCTTATTACTAGGGCTTTTTGGCCCCCAAGCGCATTTTATAAAGTCAGCTTATTGCCCCCAATAATCTTGGGTCCTCAATTTACCTACCCCGAGAGGATGGAAGGCTGAGTCAACCTTGAGACTGGTGGGATTCGAGCCTGCACTAACTGCAGGCAGCTGGAATTAAGTGCTAGGCGTTTAACAGCCTGCACCACCAAGGCTCTTTGATTTGATTAGCATATACCACATTAAAAATGTATCAGCAAATACCTTATGAGCTCTTACATATTCTTGTACTGTAGAGCAGGGGTGTCAAACTTGCGGCGTCACCTGATGTATCAGAACTTTTTTCTGCTTTGCTAAACCAGGCGTGGGCATAGGCAGCGTGTGATACATCCAGCCTGAGGGCTGTGAGTTTGACAGCCCTGTTGTAGAGCACCAATGCAGCTACTATACAGATAGTCCTCGATTTAACTGACCGTTCAAAGTTACAATGACACTGAAAAAAGGGACTTGTGACCATTTTTCACATTTAGACTGTTGCAGCTTCCCCATGATCAGGTGATCAGACACTTGGCAACTGACTAATATTTGCGATAGCTGCAGATCTCTAACAAGCAAAGCCAATGGGATAGCCAATTTCACTTAACAATTGTGTTACTAATTTAACAACGGCAGGGATTCACTTAACACCTGTGGGAAGAAAAATTTGTAAAGTGGGGCAAAATTCACTTTAAAAAATTGTCTCACTTAGCAACAGAAATTCTGGTCTCCATTGTGATCATAAATTGAGGGTTACCTGTATATATGTTCTAAATTCTATACTGATAAGCAATTATCTTGCTTTGGCTATTTTATAACCAAAGGCTACCAAACACTTCTGGTCTATCATAAAATATGACAGTAAGTTTTGATATGGTGATCACACCTCAAATAAAAGACCTGTTCAAATGCAGATCTATTGCCATTTAATGCAATTTCCTTTCTCTCAATTAGAATTCCTAGTGTTGAGAGCAGACTGTGATTTTGGCAAAGAATTCTGTCCTTCCATTTATGTTTGTGTTTCCTTGACAATCTTTCAATCTGAAAGTTACAATGAACTTTTACTGCCAATTTCTTTCCATTTTAAACGTGACTACAATCAAATAAGCCAAAGTGATCAGTAGAAAAAAATACCTAATTTTTTTACTTCTTGGCGTTGAACAAGTTTTACTTTTTTCTGTTTAACGTGCATAAAATAGGTCAAATATTTCATACTGATGAAGACAAAAATGATTTTGTCCTTGATGCGGAAGATCGTTTCAATTCTAAAAATTGTCAGAAAATATTCATAATGACTATTGTGAGCTTGCAAATGAAGGTATATATTAAATATTAAAGTATATTAAAGTATTTAAAGTATAAACTATAAAATGAAGATTTGTAAGCCTCACTCCTAAATTTTAATTCATAAAGAATATGCCAATTTTTGAGTATTATCCATTTATGTATTAAACCAAATTTTAAAATGAATTGTAATAATTAGAGTTAATAATTTTATTATGGTCAATAAATAATAGATAAATGCTTTTAGTTTCTTAATGCAGCTGATATCAAATATCTAATTTTCATCTGGGCTCATGATTACAGGTAAATTTTATTTACTGCTTGTAACAGAACAAAATTGCAAAACTGCATAGTTGAATTGCATTAATGAACATAAGATTATGTATGTGGGCATACTCATTGAAAAGGTCCTATTATCCAATGAAAAATGTACTTATCCTAAGAAAATAATCCAATGGCCATTTCAGCTGTTGGGCAAATTTGTAAAATATAGATTTACAGATCAAAACCTATTGAATGTAAAAATGATTTTAAGAGCCAATAATATTTAAGTAGTGGTCAATTCATGATAATTAGATCCAAGTTATCATAACTGCTGTATAGTGAATTAGTTTGTTCACTTCAAGATAGATACTATGATTCCTTCAAAGCCCTATTTATTACCCACAGTTTCCCAATGTTTTCTTAATGAAAAGAACTTTGAACTAAAATTGGAAGCATATTTAACATTTTAAAAAATTACTTGACATTCTTGTTAGGCAAAACAATCCCTAGCAATAACTGATGCAAAAGACTCAGCAATTAGTTTCCTTAGAGGAGGGACATTTTTGCTATTTTTTTAAAGCTGGAATTTTATTATTTGGGATATTATTTGGAGAGCCAGTTTGGTCCAGTGGTTAAGGAGGTACCAGGCTAGAAAGCAAAATAATGTAAAAATAATAAAGTCAGGATATATAATATATATCTACTGTATGTGTGTGTATATACATGTATGTAAATTTTGACATTTTATACAAAGATGAAACACAATTATTATTCTTAATAGGATTCAAATGAAAAGAAACAAAATCAAGTAGAAGATAAATCATGTGTGTTACATACATTTTGGATGCCCAACTACAATTTTCTTTTTGCTCTAGCGACTTCCTCATCCATTTCCAAAATTTAATTAAATAAACAAAACTGTGAAAATTACACTAGCAGTATTCTTTTGAATGTTTCAACTGCTTATCAAGAAGTAAAGTTTCTAACATAATGCATAGAATAAAAAAGAGCATTAGGATTTCAAATCTCCAGAACAGCATTATCAAATTTATGCAAGCCATCAAGAAAAAGCAAATTCTGCCACCTTAATATGATTCAAATGAGACCCAACTTTGATCCATGATATGGTGCTCTAAAATGTCCTAGTGGATTTATTCAATCCTTCCTTAACTTTTGGTTTTCACTCAATCATGATTTACTGAAATATTAAGATTAGCACTAGCTACAACTTCTCAAGTTTTCAAATGACACTTCATATAGTCATTTCAAATATGGATAGCAAAAGCTATAGTTAACCTTACTTAAAAGAAGAAGTATTCTAGGGAAGGTTCCTGAAGAAATTATAATCTGATATCAAAACGTTTCTATTTCTATAGGTAGAACTGAACTTAAATATTCTGCATATACACAATTCTGATGTATAGCTTTATCCTACATTGATTCTCATGTTCTTTTCTTCTTCCTGTTGCTTTCCAATGTTGAATTTTAAATTATAAGTTCCTCAAGACAAGCCTGTATTTTTACTGATTCTGTAAACATATTCTATAGTACAGCAGCATTTAAAGCCATTAGATTGTTAAATATAACTTCAAATGATCTAAGAGTACACAATAAAATGTTGACTTTAAGAATTTAAGTAAGCAACATGAAAAACTTCAAAAATGCTGAACACTAACCTCAGTGTCTGATGGCATTCACCATGCACCTCGCTCTATTGTTCTGAAAATCATGCAAACCAGGATAAACTTAACATTGTGTATTAAAATAGCACACCTATAGCCAACTATCACAAAGATAAATTCCTTCACTGAAATTTGCACTGGGTAATAGAGTTTAATGTGCTGACATCACAATGTTCTTTTATGACATTCATATCTTTTTGCTCTTTGAGGATACACCAAATATTCAGTAGTCAGAACTAGGTCTATTAAACAATTCAAGAAATGGTAATACAAACTGTACCACTAACTAAAAAGTTAATTGTAATAAAATTCTTATTATGGCATACATTTTTAGACTACAGTGCAATTGCATTAGATGAGTGAAATGTCTATCTTAGAGTATCATCTTTTTTGATCAGAAGCCACAGGGTGAAAGAGAGAGCAGGATCAGCAATATAACTGCAACTTTAAAGCAGAATAGTAACTTTGTTGAGTCAGGTTGCTGGTCTTACTTAGAATTTAAAACTAAACTCCACAAAGTCAGACATATGGATTAATTCCAATTCAATGCATTTCACTTTAGTGTCTTGCTCCAGAACAGAAAAGTATTTGGCCATGTCATAATTTATTTTAATATGATAGTACTATTAGCAATACTGTATAATGCGCCTTTTTCCATTGTATTAAATATGCACATATTAATATACATATTTAATACAATGGAAAGGGGTGCATTTTACAGTACTGTATATATATGTATATAAGATATACATATATATACATATTAAAATAGAAGATATCAAATCTACAGAAGTCATGTGTTGTTGTTAGTCGCGAAGTCGTATCTGACCCATCGTGACCCCATGGACAACATTCCTCCAGGCCTTCCTGTCTTCTACTATCCCCCACAGTCTGTTTAAGCTCACACCAACTGCTTCAGTGACTCCATCCAGCCACCTCATTCTCTGTCGTCCCCTTCTTCTATTGCCCTCAATCGTTCCTAGTATTAGACTCCCTTCCTTCTCATTAGGTGGCCATAGTATTAGTCATAGGCCAAGGTTTACAGTATAATCCATATAGTACGATTTACAGTAAAATCCATAATTAGTTGAGTTTATTATGTTATACCTTGTTTGGCTTACTGTATTATATGAATCAAGATTAAATATTTCAGATAAGAATTTTTCCTAACTACTTCTCCTCAATTGTTCCCTATATCTGACACGCTTTTTCTTTTTCTTTCTTTTTCTAACAAGTGAGTTCCCTCGTATTCTACACCAGTATCTGCGATCCTATAAAAGTTTGGGTACGTCAACTGCATATAAAGAAAATTTGTACAAAATGTTCTATAGATGGCACTTTGCACCAACAAGATTGGCAAAAATGTATAAAGATAGATCTGCTAAATGTTGGAAGTGCAATCAAATACTTGGTTCATATTACTATAGGTGGTGGACATGCCCAAAAGGTAAAAAATATTGGACGAAAATACGTACTTGGCTGGAAAAAATGATAAAACAGCATATAGATTTGAAACCAGAAGTATTTTTATTGGGCATTCTGCTGGAAAAATATGATAAGGACTATATATTTGATTTTACATGTACTAACTGGAGCCAGAATTGTATTTGCACAACAATGAAAGAACAATGAGATCTCGACAGGTAAGAGTGTAATTAAGAAAATGTTAGAATGTGCAGAAATGTTTACTATTAAGGACAATTAAGAAAATGAATATTTTTTGATATGGGACCTATTCTACCAATGGTTAAATAACAGAAGTTAGAAATATGGTGACATAAAAAGGATAAATGTTAAGAGATTTGTTAAAATGGATAAGTTAAATACTATTGTTATTATAGTATTAATGTTATTGTGATGAATACTATTGTAAACATTTTGATTATGATTGCCTAAAAACATTTATACCCAGACATCACACTGTTCGATTGAAATTGAATTTTTATGTGTTATATAAATAAAACAAAAAATGTTTTGGGTCACAGCTCCTGTCATCATGCTGAAAGTTAAATATAACAGAAACATACCCACAAGTTTTATGTTTCATGAAGGATAAAGATATGTCTATTACAAGCAGCAACAGCAATGATCTTTCCATTGTTAAAACTGAACACTGAAATAGAGGGAGACAGAAAGTAAATAGACACCTTTAAATTATGAAACTCGAGATTATTATAATCATTATGAGTACAATGGATTACAAATAGAACCACTGAGTCAATCCTGGAACAAATAAAGACTGGTTATTCTTTTGTAGGGATGCTCAACAAGCAGGAACATATTCTGGATTTGTGATGCAAGCAAATAATGGACTAGAAATTTTGGCAAAGATTAGCAAAGTTCAACTCATTGACTAATAAAGTATGCTGGAAAATGGAACCATAATAGCATTTAAAATATAACAAAGTTCAATAGATGGGACATTGGTCTTACCAGATATGCTCCTTCTCGATGTGCTGAGAGAGAATCCAAGGAATAGGTTAACTCTGCTCTTCTGCTCAGAACTGAGTCAATCAATCTTTTGGTCACGCCTCCTTTGCCTGCGCATGCTCAGTTTTGATGAAGGCGTAGGGATTGACTTGACATATTTCCAATGCTGATTCTAGCCACTCTGGACTTTGGACCAGACGATCACCAGGTGGGGTTGGATTCTCTCTCAGCAGAAAAAGCATATCAGGTAAGACCAACACCCCTTCTCCAGAGTTCTGAGTAGAAAATCCAAGGAATGGGACATACGAAAGCCAGCTGTCCTAAGGGTGGGTAGCAGTCTGGTCCTGAGTCCCCAAGTCTATATGCACCTTCTGAAGCACCCACCTGCCGAAGGCCGCTTCAGCTGAGGCGAAGGCATCCAGTTTGTAATGTCTTATGAACGGGGATGGAGAAGACCATGTGCTGCCCTACAGATGTCCTTGTCCATGCAGCCGTCATGGCTGCACTTCTGGTGGAATTGGCTGTCACTTGTCTGGGCAATGGAAGAGTTTTGAAGTTCGTAAACTTTGGCGATGCATGCTCGTATCCACCGATCGATGGTGTAACCCTGTTATCCAGCATAGAAGGCTGGAAAGATACAAACAGGGATTCTAAGAGAGGCTGTCCTCTTGATGTATGTGTGGAGGCCCCTCCTAATGTCCAAGGTGTGCCATTTCTTTTCCAGGGCATGGGTTGGGCTCAGGCAGAAGTCTGGCAAGATTATTTCCTGTGCCCTGTGGAATGAGGAATTCACCTTGGGGAAGGAGGAGGGATCCAACTGCAGAACCACCTTGTTTGGATGGAATATGCAAAGGTCGTCTCTTATGGAGAGGGCCACCAGTTCAGATATATGTTTGGCCAAAGTGATGGCCACGAGGAAGGCCACCTTGAAAGTGAGGAAGTGAAGACTGTCTGATCGTAAAGGCTCGAACAGGCTTGAGATCTTGAAGTACTTTAGGCAGGTCCAAGGTGGCGTACCTGTGTACCACAGGAGGCTTCAGGTTTGTTGCGCCTCTAATGAAACTGTGCATCATTGAGTATAGAGCGATGGACTCCAGATCCTCGCAGGATAATACTGGGGACAGAGCTGCTACTTGTCTGCGTATGGTATTAGGGGACAGATCCTTGTCCAGCCCCTCCTGTAGGAATTCCAGGATCTGGGCTACTGATACACAGGTGGGATCCATGTGAACCTTGGAGCACCAGCCACAGAAGGCCCTCCAAGAGTCACAGTTTCTGTTCATCAAAGGCCTCCTAGAAGCCCGGATTGTCTGTATGACTTTGTTGGAGAAATTTAGTTGTCTCAGAACGCTCTGCTCAAATGCCAGACAGTCAGTTGGAGCCATTGTGGTTCTGAATGAACTAAGGCACCCTGACTGAGGGAGATTCTGCCCTGAGGGATCCTCCAGGGCCTGGATGCCAACAGGCTGGCCAGATCTGCGTACCACAGACATCTGGGCCAGTGGGGAGCCAGGAACTCCCCATTGGCCCAGCACCTTCCTGATTATCCCTGGAATGAGGGGAAGAGGAAGAAAGGCATATAGTAGCCCTCGGAGCCATGGACTGCCAAGTGCATTGACCCCTTCCGCCCCCTGTGTTGCAAACCCGGTGTAAAACCTGGGCAGCTGGGCATTTGACAGGGAGGCGAACAGGTCCAGGATCGGAGGGCTGACACTTTCTGACAGTTCCCTAAGAGGTCTGGGTGTAGGTGCCACTCTGAGTGGTCAACAGTGGTTCTGCTGAGCCAATTCACCTGTACATTCGATGTCCCTGAGATATGCTCCGCTCTGATGGAGAGAAGATGTTTCCCCACCCAGAGACCCAATTGTTCGCCCTCTCACATGAGAGACCTGGAGTGGGTGCCCCCTTGGTGGTTGATATGGGCCTTGGTGGTCACATTGTCCATCAGAATCAGTATATGGTGACCAGAGATAGTGTCCTGGAACTGACTGAGGGCCAAGTCAGCTGTCTTGGTTGATGTTGTTCCTCAGGTCTGCCTGAGACCACTCCCCTTGTGCCATCTGGGGCTGTAAGTGGGCACCCCAGCCAAAAAGGATGACGTCTGTGGTGATAGTCAGGCAGCTTGGCTCCTTGAAAATACATCCATTGGTTATGGCCTGGGACATCCACCACTGGAAGGATTGAAGTACATTTGGTGGGGCCTGAACCTTGGTATTTGAGTTGCTCCTTTCGTAGGGCAGGAGGAACCACTGTAAGGTTCTGGTGTGCAGGCGTGCCCAAGGGACTATCAATATGCAGGATACCACTTTGCCCAGGAGTTGTTTTATGCTGTCCTGGCACTCCTGAGACAGGAAAGCCTCGCATAATGAGGTATCTATGACCACCCACAGGTGTAGTAATTGGGTGGTAGGAGCCAGGTGGCTCTTGTTGAAATTGATGGAAAATCCATGCTCCTGGAGGACCCAAAATTGTGACTCACAGATCCTCCTTCGCCCTGAGGTGAGAGGACGACTGTATCAATATATCATCCAGGTAACATTGGACATGGAATTGCCCTGAGGTGTGCTGCCAGTGCCACCAGTAATTTGGTGAAAGTCCTGGGTGCTGAGGACAGGCTGAATGGTAGTGCCTTTTACTGATAGTGTTGGCCCGCATAATGGAACCTCTGGAACTGCCAGTGAGATGGCAGGATAGGCACATTGAGCCATGCCTCTGTGAGGTCTATTGAGATATGCCTCCGTGAGGTTTAGGAAGTCGCCTTCTTGGGTGCTCTCCGGAATGGACTAGAGGGACTGCATCTTGAATCTCCTGTAAGCCAGGTGGCTGTTAAAATTTTTCAAGTCTAGAATTGCTCTCCAACCCCCTGAGGTGTTTGGGACTACAAATAGGATGGTGTAGAATCCTTGCCCTTGTTGGTCCTCTGGGACAGGCTGGATAGCTTGAATGTCCAACAAGTGTGGGTTTGTGGTCTCCATGAGGCCTCTTTTTTGTTGTCCCTTGAGATGGGGCAACATATGAAGAATCTCAGGGGTGTGGAGAGAAATTCGAGGGTGAGACCTAGTCTCACCATGTTCAGGACCCAAGTATCTGTTCTGGTCACCTCCCTTGGTCCGTGAATAGACTTAGGCAGCCACCAATGAGAAGGTTGGGTTCGCAGTCATCTGGAGTGTCAAAAGGAGCGACCTCCTAACCCCCGAAATGGCCACTTGGCCTGGAGCTGTTGCCTGTTCCTATCCCTAAATCCGGATCTGTCCAGTTGGCAGTCCTGTCTGTGGGAATACGCCCACTGGGGGTGAGGTGTGTCAAAGCTGGAGTCTGTAGGAATGAAGGCCTATGAAAATAAGGTGAGGGACAGTGGTCAGCTCGCCTGTATAGAGAAGGCAGTACCTTTCTCCTGTCTTTTGTCCCCACCAGGATGGGCTCTAGGGCCTCTCCAAACAGCTTGCTATCCTGGAAGGGAGCAGAGGCTAGCTTCCATTTATACTTCATATCCGCCTGCCAATGACAAAGCCACAGCAGGTGGCAGGCTGTTATCGAGGAGGCAATTGCCCTGGAAGTGAATTTGGCAGCATTCAAGATGGCATCAACTGAAAATTCCATTGCCACTACCAGCTTATTAATGTCCTGCTGGAAACAGAGGTCATCTGGAGGAAACCTCGCTTGTATCTGGCAAAGCCAGAGCAAGGAGGTTCTATTAAAAAATGAGGCGGCCGTTACAGCCTTGACCACCCATGCAGCCTCCTGATGTGCTTGCGGAGGGTCAGCTCTGCCTACCTGTCCTTTGTCTTCAGGGTGTCCTCTGTACTGTCAGACAAGATGGTGAAGAATGCCAAGGCCATCACTGGTCTGTCTATCTTGGGAAGTTGTAGAGCCTGTCAGGTGCAGGGCCACATTATAAAATTTCTTATCACTGCCACTTGGAGACGGGTATGCCCCGGGGTGGGTCCATTGCCTCTGGACCCCGTCCAGGAATAGTTTGGGTGATGGAATTTTCTCACTCTCCGTGGTTGGCTCTAAAATGAGCAATTCACTTGGGTCCATTAGGCCCAATGCTGACTCCGATGTAGTTGGATCAGCTCCCAAGTGGGCTGTGGCTTTGGCTTTATATAGCAGGGATTTAAAGAGGCCGGGGCGAAATAGCCCTCTAAAAGTTGGAGGATCTGCGGCCATCCCCTCATCCTCTGAAAGCACCAGTTCTGTTTGATCTTCATCTCCTGAGAGCGATTCCCTGCTCTGCGTGGATAAAGGGGGTAAGGCCTTTGAAAGGCCACCAAGTCTTTTGAACCTGGGGTGCTGGATGATGGCCCTGATGTAGTGGGGAGTCAGCTGCCCCAGAAGCAGTCACGTGTCTTTGCTGCAAGCCTGCAGTAATTCCCTGCAATATGGCCTTTGAAATCAGAATTCTCATCTGATCAGAGATTTCGGGCCCCTGGTTTTCCCTTGGGTAGAGTCCTGCCACTGTGGGTGTAAAAGTGACCTCTTCTGCAGAATTCAACCTCTTTGGAGGTAGCTCCCAATTTTCTTCTGCTGGAGGCAGATAGGCCTGTGGAAGAAAAAGTTTTTCACTGCTATCTAATGGAGTCTGAGAGGATTGTTCTCTGGCGCCATCTGTCGACCAGGTTTGTGAGCTGAAATCATTCAATTGCCTTGCTTCATTTAGAGGCTGTAACAGCTGGGTTGAAAAAGTGTGGGAAATGAACAGCTTCTCCCCTTGGGGAGTTTGCCTGTCCCTGGCACTTTGCTTCTCTTTCAGCTTTGGCCGTCTCTTTGTCCAGGGCTTTCTGACATCTCTTGACGTCCCTTAGAGGTCTTCTTTGTAGATAAGGCTTTTGTCTTAATTCGGGCAGCTGCTCCTCTAATTGCAGATTTCAGCACCGAGGGGCTTTCCTTGGTGATCTGGGACTGGACTGGGGAACTGAGGTCTTGCCCACTGACACCCAGCTCTTTGAGGCTGCCCAATGGCGTGGGAGCTGCCATTTTCGCAATACAAACTCCTAATTCAATAAGGCAGGCTCATTCACAATGACCTGTTTTGCGCTTTGCCACTAATGTTTGCACCTGACTTAACCGGGCAGTGACTCTCTGTTAATAGTATGCACCGGAGTTAACCGGGCAGTGACTTTTTAGTCCCCTCCACTAGGTGCATGAAGGTGCCAGGGACCTCAGCTCTGTTAATCTGAACTGAAATAAAGTTATAGTCCCCTCCGCCTAAAGGCAGGGATCCCGTCTCAGTCCTTCTGAGCTGGCTTGGGGTGCTTTGTTGGAAGGTCTGGGGAGCCAGCCGAGCTGTTCACTGTTTCACATGAAGTACACATCCAAAATGACAGAGCCAAAGTCTCCCATCCCTTTTATAGCACAATAGCTGCTCTTCCATGGTCTGCCTAGAATGTTTCTGTAACATCTTATATGTTCACATACGAAATTATTTACTTTGGCCCTAACTGGCACAACTGTTGGCAGGCTATATATAAACATCCCAACTAAAAGTCAGCTTGTTTCTGTTCAGATTCAGAGGTAGAACCTGTCTTACAAATGCTATTAAAATGTCCATGGTACACACCCAAATGGCAATCAAGTTTAATACTTCTAATTGTTAACAACTCTAGTTGCCATTGTGACCAGGAGGTTGTGTATCTTTCTTCTGAGTGATCACTCCTCAGGAATTTCTAAGAAAGTTATAAACTTCTAAGAAGATTGCAAAAATTTTAGCAACAGTTATAGATGTTAGAAACAGTCTGGTTCTTCCTTCATACTATTAGCTGTTAACTGCTGATTGCTTTAGGATTTTCTTGCAATTTTAAATTTTCCTTTTAAAGTTATTTTGTTCCATACTAGTCTTTTACTGTGTTTGGTTTTGGACCATAAATAAATGTTGCACAGATATATTAAGAGATTTTAATATCTTACAATAACATTGAATTATGCAAATATATTAAGCAAAATCATCAATCTGAAATATAACAGTAGTTTTATCAATATTTATTTCTAAACAGTCCCCAATGAATAAAATTAAATTTCTGCACACACATAAACATAGCTAAGTCATGAAGATTTTCAAGAATGAAGAACTGCTAAATATTGGGTAAAATTGATGCTTTTTTGTAATAGGAAAATATATCCTTATAAATTAAAATGTAATAAATATATTAATTGAAAAGTGACTGCATTTTACAAAGCGTAACATAAGAATATCAGAAAACATATGGCCTAATTATATGAATAATTTCAACCTGCAATTAAGGACCATTAATAGTCTGCAATGATCCAAGAGGGGGGGATAATATAATACAGAAGGTAATATCTGTAGGCTGTAATATATTTATGCTAAATTCTTGCTTTTTTTCCTAAGCTCATTAAAAATGGTTTCTTGTAAGTAAAATTTATAATGAATTTAATGTTTAATACTAATGACTATTATCCTTGTGAACTAATTCTGCAGTATTTTGGGGTACTGAATTCTCCCAGGACAAAAAAAAAGTAAGTTCAGCACATTATATCTAGGAAGAATGAAAAGATCTGCATACTTTTCCTCTATGCATGGCAACCACTGAAACTAAAAATATAATAGTTCCAATTTGTGTTCTTTTAACTAAGCAAAGATCATCAACTAACCTAGCAAGCTTTCTTCACTTGGAACCAAGTTTAAGAGAGCGATAATCAAGAATTTAAGCAACCTATGATTTGTTCATGTCTACCAATGTTGGAAGAAATAAGCAGAGAGCCAGTGGTCCTCAGGTCAAGGCTGGCATCATTCTAACACCAGCTGCTCAGCTTCATGAGCTTCAAGTGCATAATAGATGTCCATTAAGTTGTAATAAGAATGGGAAGAAAAAGCTAGAGTTTGACTTTCTTTGTGTATAAGAATAAAGAAGCATAAGACACTTATCATCCATACCAGAAATGGGCAATCAACTATTTAGTTTGGCTTTATGCTGGTTTGCAACAAAGCTAATTATGAAACCAAGCTATGTCTGAAAGACTTCAAATGACTTCAAACAGGAGCCTAATTCAGGCAAGTAAAATCAGGAGGTCTATAAATTATTGCCAAGTCCCAAGTCTGGGGAGGCTACCATAGTACTAGAAGCTAAATCTATCAAGTGTAAGAATTCTAGCAATGGAAAGTACATTGAGTAAAAGGGGCGTTGGTAGACTTACCAGTAAACACCCTTTCTAGACACGCTGAGAGAGAATCCAGCATTGGGTATAACTCCGCCCTCTTATGACGTTGAGCTGAGTCTGCCACTATAAAAAGGCCAGCCTGTGCTGAGAGCCCCAGCTTTTCTGGTGAAGTGTCTTGACAGACTAGGATTGTCTCTGGAATATAAACAAACAGTATGACACCCCCCTACCTGATAATACTAGACCAGACGGCCACAGGGTGGGGCTGGACTCTCTCGCAGCGTGTCTAGAAAGGGCATTCACTGGTAAGTCTACTAACACCCCTTCTCCGTCACGCTGCTCTAGAGTCCAGCATTGGGACATACCAAAGCCTGCATGCCCAAGGGGGGGAATTGGCTGGTCCTCTTAATCCAAACCAGTAACAACCCGCTGGAGTACCCTCCATCCAAATGCTTGTGCAGATGCAAATGAGTCCAGCTGGAACACCAAGCACCTGTGGAGAAAGCAGAACCCTGTGGGCAGAATGGCTGATCCCCGCCCTTTGGAAGGGGAGGAGGAACCAGTGCAAGGTGTGTGCATGTAGACATGCCTACGGCACAACTTCGATGCATGAGATCATTTTCCCAAGCAACTGAGACAGGAGGGAGAGTGGGACAGAGTGACGAATCCGAATTCTGTCAATTAGCTCTTTAATGCTGTCCTATCAATCCTGGGAGAGGAAGACTTCACAGCGTATTGTGTCGATGATGACCCCAAGGTGCAACATCGGGTCGTTGGAGAAAGATGGCTCTTGATCAGGTTGATGGAGAAACCATGTTCCTGCAACACCTGCATTGTGATTTGAAGATCTCGTTCGGCCACCTGGACGGAGGTAGATTGAATCAGAATGACATCCAGGTAGCATTGGACCCACACAGGTAAGGCTCGGAGGAGGGCTGCCAATGCTGCCAAGACTTTAGTAAAGACCCTTGGTGCCAATAAAAGGCCAAATGGTAGGGCCCGGTATTGGTAGTGTTCACTGCAATAAGAAAAACATAGGAACTGGCGATGGGGAGGCCAAATTGGGATATGGAGGTAAGCCTCCGTGAGGTCTATGGAAGAGAGGAGATGCCCTCCTGGACACTCTGAAGAATAGAATGTAGTGTCTGCATCTTAAAACGCCTGTATGGGATGAATTTGTTCAGGACCTTGAGATCGAGGATTGCTCTGCACACACACCCCCGAGGCCTTCGGAATAACAAAGAGGCGGGAGTAAAAACCCGACCCCTACTGATCCAAAGGAACCCTTTCTATGGCTCTGATGTCCATCAGGTGATGGATAGCCGAGTCCATCAGGGCCCATTTAGATGTGTCTTGAGAGGTTGGACAGCTGACAAAGAACGATGGAGTGGGGGGGAGAAACTTGAGGCGAAGACCCGATATTGTCCTGATGACCCAGGCATTGGTAGTTGATTCCTCCCATCTGGTTTTTAAATAGGTCAAACGACCTCCAATGGGAGGGGAGTGGATGCAGTTACTTATAGCGCCTGAATGAATGACCTCATCCCCCTTGAAAGGGCCGCTTACCCGAGAACTGCTGTTGTTGGGGTTGGTGGTCCTGTTGCTGTTCCCGATGAGGAGGATATGTTCTCTGGTTGTGACCGAAACGAGGGGTGTTGTCCGGCCGGAAGGTTTGAGTTCTGGGATACGTGACCCCTTGGAGGAAGCAGACAGCACCTTTCTCTTGTCTTGGGTTTCTACCATGTATGGCTGTAAGGCTGCTTATCTTCTTTTTTCTGCCCTAAGTTCAGACTTGGAGGCCTTCTCGGGGGCCAGGGCTTTGGCCCTGATCTTTGCTGCGGCCTCCCTGTTGGCTGAACGGACTCATGGTCATTTTCTTTTCAGAGTCCTGTTGGGGACTTGGGAGGCCTGAATGTTCTGCATGCCTGATGGTCCTGGCTTGGCCCAATCTGTTTCAATTACTCAAGAAAGAAACACTGGAGGTGCTGTCAGCTCCTCCTGATGGTGTTTTCCAAGCTGAATGGCCAAGACAGAGAGGATCACTGCGTTGGGGCCCACTATAAAATGGCACCGGAAGGATTTCGATCTTAAAATGGCCACCAGCCATGAGGTAAGGGGCCTTAGAGGCCTTTTAGGATCCCTGTCACATGTTTGAATACCTGGGGCCTCGTGCTGTGGCCTTTGTTTGGCAATTTATAATGGCTGGATTAATGTCTTTGCAGTAGGAAGATTGCCCCACCAATCGATTCAGCAGCAGCAGGGAGGTTCGATTGGGTTCGGGCCTAATCGCTGTGGGACTGCGTGGGCAGCTATCATTTGGCAGTTTAGGGCTCAATTAATCTCCGGGAGACTTGCACCGCCGAAAACAAGTGCGGGAGGTCTTCCTGGTCCGATCTGCTCTTTACGAGCCACGCACCCCAGGGAAAACTGCATAGGAGGCTGTGCGATGGTTAATTAGCCTCTAGCAAGTGTGAGGGAGGCTCCGCTGCATTTTGCCGGTCGCACTTACTGTCGGTGTGTCAGCGCCTTGCTGAGGCAACTGGCAGCTGGAGGAGAGCGAATCCCCACTCTCCTTGTGAGCGAAGCTCTACTGGAGCCCCGGGAACTGCTCTTGATGTTGTTGAGTCTCTTTTCCTTTCTTTTCCTTGCTTTTGTTTTGAGGAATGCTAATTAACTCAGAGTCCAGAGACAATACCTCTTATGTCCAAGAGCTGAATTGAAAAGCTGGGGCTCTCAGCACAGGCTGGCCTTTTTATAGTGGCAGACTCAGCTCAACATCATAAGAGGGCGGAGTTATACCCAATGCTGGACTCTAGAGCAGCATGAGGAGAATAAAGTGCATATTTCTGTGAAAAGAAATAATCACAGGATATATTTTAAATGTAAATGACTGTACCCTTGTTTTTCATTAAGAAAAAAATATTAAAATATGCTATTCTATAGATTCAAACTCTGTATACCACAATTAGCCAAGATTGTTTTGAGAGTCCATTCTGAATTCCAATGTCATTATAATTGTTCATAATTCAAATTATGCAGCATCGCAGCAGTGAATTTGATTCAAATTTAAGTATAAGCGAAGACACTAACCATTCTATATTCTATAATCTTTATTTGACAGGCAATCTAAACAGGTAGGTGCTTGTTTACAAAAAAGCAACCCAAAAAACAATTTATAGAATTTAGAGATAGATTTTAATATTTTAAAGAGAAAATTATGTGCCCAAACTATAGAAAGATTTTTCCATAAAAGTGATCGTATATAACTTGGGTTTTCAAGCTACATAACAATGGACTGACACACAACACACAATATACTAAACCATTAAATATTATTTACAAATCACAATGATTGGGTACAAGATTCTTAAGTCAAAACTAACCAAGTTATATTTCAGCTTAGGGTACTGTATGATTCAACCAACATCTTACTTAAATAAGATTTTGTCAATTCCTGATAACAAACTAAAGGAATTCCTATGACTCCATACATGGATTATGATGTGACTACTGCAATTTAAAATTTAATAAAGAAATTTATCTATTAATCATAACAGAACAAAAATGTCAAAGTCTAAATTCAAGATAAAAAGATTTTTTAAAAATTCTAAGATGCACTGATCATTTTAGTGTGACACATTTTTGAATGCCAGAGTTATAACTTAACAATAACAATAGTTAAACCTTTCAACCAATAAATATATACCAGATCCCAAAGCAAACCACAGTTTACCACAGTTCATTAATTCCCCCTCCTTTCTGATCAGTAATCCAAAAAAAATTGCTTTACCTGGCACTCTGTGTGTGTGTGTGCAAATGTCTCTCTTTTGCAAGCATCCACTAATGTAGCCTGTGATGGCCTGGTTAGCTGAAGCCACCTCCATGACAATTTGGATAAGGAAAGACTTGTTCTTTCCTCCAGCCCCTTTGTTTGCAAAACAAAACCACTGCATGTCCATGGGGAGTGAAAATAAAGTGGGAGCAGCAAAGTCTTCAGATACTCATGCAATCTTCGTGGATTTCCCAGTGGAATAGTGATTGCTTAACCACAAATTACTATTACTCCTGACTTAGTTGACACACCAGAATAACCAACATATAATAAGGTTATACACAATGGTTAAGAAAAAAGTATGTAAATCACAATCTAATCTGTTGCTGAGGTTCATATACCATGTTAAAGCTAACTAAACGTAGCTTAGCTTAGTGTATCGTGTGACCTTTTGTTACAGGATACAATTCAGATACCACATCCTAGTTATTCAAAAGGACCCTGCAGTTATACCATTTTGCCATGTATCTGTGAACACAATCTGTGGTTCTATAGTATTACAACATGTGACCAGCTTCTAACCTCCACACCAGCTGGAAACACTGGGCAAGGAGCAGCCTCTGAGAAATGCAAAGTCAAAAACTCCAGCTTTTATCCTGCTATGAATAGTTATCAAAAAAAAATAGTTACCATTAATAATCTTGTTTTCAGATTCTCATTAAAGTAAACAAGATGGTGTTGTGGATATGACAGAATATAAGATGATAGTGCATCATTATTAACTTGTTTTTTTGCTTAATATGTCTCAAACACAATAGGAAAAACACATATTTTCTATTTTCTCAAAGCATTAATATGGTTACATTTTTGATCTATCTAGTGAACTACCCAATAACTGGGTATGTACAGCCTACTAAGTAAAAAATAAGTCACATTATGAATTAATCATATAAATCATTTTCAATAATTTCATGTGTTAAAATAAGTGTAAGTCATGAAATTGACTCACATAGGTCTAGAGCAGCACTTTTATCCACTCAAAGATGGCCAAACTCAGCAAACTTTTTAATTATTAATTACAAATTTACTAATTTTGAAATAGTGAAAGTTCCTTCACATATTTAAATTTCCTTTTTTTTCTGAAATTTTATCTTGTAAATTTGTAAGTTTACTCTTTTATTTAAAGAAATATTCATTATCAGAAGCTGCCAAACAATACTTTTAAAAAGTTTTTACAATTAGATACTGCCTAGCAATGAGAAACAACTTAATAATTAAAAGTTGATTCTCTTTGCTAGGCAGTATGTAATTGTAAAAACCTTTACTATTATCAGCATCCCAATGACAGAAGAGGGGGCATGTTTTCATCTCTCACCTATCTCAGCAACTTGTGGTTGGCAGATCAAAGACAATAAATATCCATACAGAAACACAGGTAGTCCTTGACTTGCAACAGTTCATTTAGTGACCATTTGAAATTACAACACCACTGAAAAAGTGGCATGACTGTTTTTCACACTTATGACCATTGCAGCATCCCCAAGGCCATATGATCAAAATTCAGAGACTTGGTAACTGACTCATATACTTATGACAGTTGCAGTGTCCCAGGGTCATGAGATCAATTTTTGTGAACTTGTGACAAGCAAAGTCAATGGGGAAGCCAGATTCACTTAACAACCTTGTTACTAATTTAACAACTGCAGTGATTCACTTAACAGCTGTGGCAAGAAAGGCTGTAAAATGGAGCAAAACCCATTGAACAAATATCTCACTTAGCAACAGAAATTTTGGGCTCAATTGAGGTCGTAAGTCGAGGACTACCTGTAATCCCTTTCAGCTAATAGCATCCCTCTTAGAATCACAACTAATCCTATGCAATTCCGGCATTTTGTTTGCAGACATTTAAAAACAACACTAGTTCTTAATCCCGATTATAACTTTTTTCATTTTCATTTTATAGAAAATATTCTGAAAATATTAACATTTTGAAATAAAAGTGTTGAGACAGACCACTGGGTCATCTAATCCTAATTCCTGCTCAGTGCTGGAACTCAAATAAAGCATCCCAGACAGATGCTGTCTAGTATCCACCTGAACGCATCCAATGAAGGTGCATCTACCAACCTTTTAGATAACTGGTTCCACTACTGAACTGCTCTTCCTGTTAAGAAATTATCTATCTTCCTGAAACTTAAATCAATTATTTCATATTCTGCACTCCTGGGCAAGAGAAACCCAGTCTTGACTTTCTTTCAAAGACTTAGGAGTGCTCTCACATTCTGCTCAGTCATTGTTACTCAAATTTAAACATGTTCAGCTCCAATCTCTCTTCATAAGACTTATCATTTAGCCTTGTAATTATCCTTCCTACACTTCTTTCATCTATTCTAGACTGATTCAATAAAACATGATGCCCAAAACTGAAATGGTTTAATATGTAACATGCAAATCTAACTGAAATACAATACAGAGGAACAATTACTTCTTCTGATTTGGAAGTTCTTTTTGATGCAAAGTCAAATTGTTTTGATCTTTTTTGCAGTCACCTCACACTGCTGGCTTATATTTACTTTGCAATCAACTATTATTCCAATAATATTTTTCTTTCATATCATTACTAAGACAGATTACTTCCACTTTTGTACTTGCACATTTGCTTTGTTTCTTAAGTGAAGAATTATGCATGTGT
Organism: Naja naja; assembly: GCA_009733165.1. NCBI lineage: Eukaryota > Metazoa > Chordata > Lepidosauria > Squamata > Elapidae > Naja > Naja naja. Next base: position 208,942,855 of record CM019148.1, on the reverse strand, counting down.
CTCTTTTTAATTTCATTATGTTACTTTCAGCTTTTTCTATAAGCTATCACAATAATTTTGAATTTTATTCGTTATGGAAATGAGTACTCTGAGTGGCAGGTACAAACAGAACAACTGCAACATATTCTATACGGGAATGTCCTTGAAAACCATGCAGAAATAACAACTGGCCCAATATAAAGCAGTACAAATAATTTGGGAGCCTCAAGTCTGCCCATGTTACACTGCTGCTGCGCAAGCTGCACTGATTTCCAGTTTCTTTCTGGGTGCAATTCAAGGTATTAATTATTACTTTTAAAATTTGTGGAACTATCTCTTCCCTGAGGTTACCTGCCATTCTACCAGATCAAATAGTATGGCCCCACCCTCGGTCCCTTCCCTTATATTGTTTTTTTTTATAACATTGTATGCCATTCAGTCTCTTGACAGTGAAATGGACAGCACATAAATTTAATAAATAAGTATTGCCATCTGCAAGAACTAGACAACGTGCCTGCTTGGTAATTTTCCCTGCCCTTCAGAACACCATTTCCCTTGAGATCTGGATCTTCCGATAAACCCTCAAGGCCTGTTTTTCTTTAAAATACTAGGGTACTATATGGCTGAAGTCCAGAAAAATCATTTAGAGAAATGAAGGTTGTGTTGTTCTAAGGGCATTAGGAGTTTTAGGCTAGTTCTAGGCTTTTATTATTGTTTGCAAGTTGCCCAAGATTATGCTGCATAAAAGCAGGGTTATATAATTTTAATAAATAAATTTTCATAATTGATTTTCATCCATAACATAAAATAAAATCAAATAAATGTGCAAACCATTTTCACCAAAAATCAATAAATCACATTCATTGATAGCCTTCTCATGGTACTATGGATATCACTGAACCAGAAGATTCACAACAAAAAAAACCAATATGGCTATCTAATCTTAAATAAACACAGATATATGATAAAAGAAATACTGTCCCTTACTAATGGGCAATAAGAGAAATGTTCTTGTGGTAAGAGGTAATAAATACTGGCACACTCTGCTTAAAACAATGAACAACAGCATGTATGTATACAGCAATTATGCCAAAATGACATGCATGTGGGGATGTCATATAAAACCAACCCATGTACTTATATCCTGACGTCTGAATTGTCATTTAGGTTTTTGCCATTTGTCTGCCTCCATACAAATGTCCATAGGAAATAATTCCGCCCTGCAGAAGACTTTCAAAAAGGGGATGGATGAATCAATAAAGAGGGTTCAATTGATTCCTGCCCTGGACTGTGAGCCATAAAGACAATTTAAACTGATGCATTCTATAATTTTGTAATGTAAGATACAGCAGTTCTTTCTATGACTTACAGGTAATAAATACCTGCTGATACTGTTGGCCATGCATAGCACATAGCCTTAATCAAGAGAGACCACATTCCTTTAAAAACAGTGGCACTAACTTCTCAGTAATCATGCATGGGATTGCTATACTATATTAAGGGATGGTCAGCCCCTCAGAATCCCAATTCTGACATTCAGTGAGAAAGTGGCCCATTTTGGACAGCACGATTTAGTTTTCTTCACAAATCAAGGTATTAGTGTGAAAATAAAAGATCTCTGAAAAGCAAACCACTCATATACCTTCTACTAACTTGCCATTACAAAACATACAAAATGCATGATTCTGAGGTGCTTTAAAGAGGACAAGAAGCAGTTTACCACCTACATTCCATTATACCTTCCTTCAAAAATCAGATAAAAAATACCAAGATTAAAAAACATTATCACTGGAAGACATCCTGTGACATGCCAACAGAGTTGCAGGCCCTAGTCAAAAATGTACTGTGTTCATAAAATTGTATGCTTGATATTTTCAACAATTATCTCACTTTTTAAAATACTACTTCTTTCTCAAAGTCAGATATTGTACAATACTCTAAATCTTTACTTCTGCAGTTAGTGAAATATTTCATATTTGTTAAGTATCCCAATGATCTTCTTAGGGGATTGCATCTTCCAATCTAGCCACCTCATGTGCTCTCCAAAAATTACAAATACTTAATTATTTTTAGAAATTTTTAAATGAAAGTTATGCTTTATATGTATGTTCATTTTTGTTGCCTGAAGTCCTCAAAATACAACCACAATCAAAATTTCTGTTGCTGAGTAAGACAGTTGAGTTTTGCCCCATTTTGCGACATTTCTTGCCAGTTATTAAGTGAATCACTGCAATTAAATTAGTTACAGAGTTGTTAAGTGAATCTGGCTTCCCCATTGACTTTGCTTGTCAGAATGTTGCAAAAGGTAACCACATAATCTGTGACACTCCAATCATCATAAATATGAGTCAGTTGCCAAGTATCTGAATTTTGATCACAAGACCATGGGGGTGTTGCAATGGTTGTGTGAACAATGATCACATCACTTTTCATTGTTGTTGTAATTTCAAATGGTCACTAAATTATTGGTTGTAAATTGAAGACTACCTGTATGTTTGTTTTCTTTTGATTACTTCAAATGCTTGAAAAGCGAATGCAGAGAGTTTAGAGGGTTATTGTCTGTGATCAGAGAGCAACTAGAAAGAATTACAATTTAAAAGTATGCTGCCCAATTTTAAAAGTGACAGAGTTTTAAAGGCAGGCAATTATTTTTGTTCAATGGCCACTTCCTCTAGAAGTGATCTATTGAGGACAGCATATCAACAGTGGTTGAGGCCTAAGCAAGCAGTGGGCAGGGCCTAAGGCAAAAGTTGGGGTTATCTATTTCTAAACCTCTTTTCTGTTTCTCATGTCCAATTGTTTCTTTTTAATATTTTATTCTGATTTTCTCTGTACCCTCCACTCCACAATCTGCAAGTTAGGACAAGATGCTCTTTTTATTGCCACAGCATAGAATGATTGTTTGTAGTGAACTTTTGAATTTTAGAGAACTTTTTAATTTAAGCCAACATTGCCATACACTTACACTTATCCATGCAGCCTGTTTTATGTTAATGAGTTTTATTATACACTGGTCATTGACCACAGTAAAAAAAATTCTTCTTCTAGGACAAGGCCTTTGTTAAATTAATCTGAGACCTCCATATGGCCTTAGTTTTGTTGATTGTTCACCCTGCTCTACAGTGTCACTTTTTTTCATAAGGTTTATTATTTAAATGAAAGATGCAAGGGGAACTCATAGGTTTATAACAAGTACTAAAGGTCAGAGGGTGGATTAAAGTTCTCATGTGACATGGAAATTATCTTTCTATCACTGAAGTAATATTTCTAGCTCCCAATGCCAGAGATAAACTTTAATGCCAGTAAATTGTCTTCTGAAAGAGTTACTGAAGCAATTACTATCCATGATGGCCTTGCAAGCTGAATTAACAAAATGAGAAAACCAACATCTCAGCACAGTAGATAAATATTAAGGTACAGCAAGTACTGCAAATAGAAAATGCAGCCAGAAAATGGGTAAGGTCTATTTATGTATTTCAAACAATATAAATAAGTAGCTAGATAGGTTTATTGATCTAAAAATAAAGACTGACCAAAGATTACTATACATATTAATGGAGTTAACCAGTTAGCCAACTGTGCATTAGCAGCAGCTTAATAAACCTGGTTCAAACTGCTTTTCAAAGTTTAATTTCCCCTAAGAAACCAGAAAGAACCAAATGTAATATCATTCAATATATTAACACATGATACAAACCAAACAATTTCAGGTATTTTCTATACTACCTTCATTTGAAACAGGGCTTAGCATCTTCAGCTTCCTATCTAGGAACGTGTGCAAAAATGACATAATTCATACATGTCTAAATGGGGGAAACTAGAGATACTTCCACCATGTATGGCCAGGATTCTGATTATTTTCAGATCAGACCTTTTAAGATGTTACTGACAAATACCAACAATTTTCTTTATCATTTTGAACTGGAAATATCTACTTTGTCAAAAACAATGTAATATTTCTCATATTTAAAAGTTTATGTACTTCTCAGGAACTACTTGTTTTAGAAACACACATATACAACACAAACAAAAGGCAAAAGGCATTGAATTCACTGGAGTAAGCACTGTGGTCAAAGAGCTATCAAAATCCAAAAATCATGAATATGCAGTATTCATTCTTCCAGTATACCATATGTTGTTGAATCAAAGTTCCTTTATATCCCCTGCTCACCAACATTTTAACTAAAATTAATCATTTCATAAAACAGTATAATTGCTACATCTTGTGGCAACACAGTTTAATGCAAGAAAGAAGGGGGGGAATGGACAAACAATAAAAAAGACTTGTTTGCACATAACCTTCATACAGATATTCCCTGCAAACACCCACAACACCCTGCTCTCTCACTGTCGTTCTGCTAGGAGGGTGGGGGAAGGAAAAGAGGGAGGGAAGAAAAGGGGGAAAATCGTCTAAGATGCAATGGAGAAAAGGGGGAAAGTTGCAGTTATTCTGAGCCCCGGATTTTAACACATCTCCCTTCACTTCTGCGAGAAACCTACGGCTGAAGAAAGTCTCTTCCTTGTATCATAAGTGCGTCGATCTTTGTCTCTTTTCCACCATCCTGCACCTCCATGATGCCAGAACGATTCGACCCTTTTTTCATTTAAGCAACAGCCACGTTCATCACCATTATCACCATCAGCGGAGGAGGAAGGAGGGGGGGGGGAAGAGCCGCCTTTTTTTAATTTGCAATAAGAAATAATCAACTGGGGGGGGAGAAATTTGCAAAATTATTTCCCTTTTGTTAAAAAAATAAAGAAAGAAATCAGTTTAAAAACAAAGAGGAGGAAGGTTATCTATTGAAGACCCTTATTTATCAAGGAACTGTTGGAGGCATTAAAATCTACCCTCTTCCCAACAAGCACTGAAAAGTGAGAGGGTGGAAGGAATTAAGTCGACCCCGAGGGGTGGGGGTGGGCAGTCTGGAATAAATGGCTACATTAGGGCTGGAGTTTTCCTGAGGAGCCTGCCTGGGAGGGAGGGGGGGCAGAGTCTAGACCTTCCACCCTCGGATGCAGAAGGAAGACATTTCTCGCCTCTTCTCGCTGCCCTCATCGCGCACTCGGCCTCAGCAAGCCAGGCGCCGGCCTCAGGCGGCGGCGGCGGCGGTGCCTGCCGAGGTTGCTGATGCTATTGACACCGCCGTGCCCCTCCCTCCCTAAGGGCCCATTCCCCACATCAGCCACTCAGTCATCTTCCTCCTCCTCACCTCCCCTTCCCCGCCGCGGAAGCAAAGCCTCTGGAGCGCTTTCTCGCTTCCCTTCGCCTATTTACCTTCCTTGAGCGGTGTGTTGTTATGGAGCAGGGAGGCCGCCGCTGAGGCCGCCACGGCCGCTGCCGCCGCCGCTGCCGCTGTCGCCGCTGCCGCCGCCGCCGCCGCGGAGCAGCCCTGCAGGCTCGGTGGGGACGTGGAGAGCCGGGACCAAGATGGCGGCCCCTCCAAACTTCCACTGCTACTTTGGACACTCATCAAGCTACTTTCTTGGAGCCCGGCGGCAGCCGCCGGGGGCAGCAGCACTTGGGGAAGAGGCGGCGCGGCGGCGGAGACGCGACCAGCAACCCGGCCGCCACTGCCACCGCCGCCGCCGCGGTCATGGCCGGGAGTGGGACGGAGGAAGCGAGGAGCGGGGATCCCCGGACGCGGGAACACGACGGCGGGGCTGCGGGGGAGGCCGCCGCGCGTCCGGGCAGGAGCTCCCGTGCTGTCCGACAGGCGGCCGAGGAATCGCGGCGTAGTCGGCGTCGGCTCAGGCCGGAGCAACCTGCCCACACCTCTGCACTGCGTCGCCTCGGAGCAGCCTCCAATGTCGAAGACGGAGGAAATCCTCTCTCCACCTAACCTTCTCCCCTGCTAGGGAGCGGGCGGCAGGGAGGGGTCATGCGCAGAGAGGATCGCGGGCTGGCAAATGGTGAGGGAACGGCGACGCCGGCGTGCTGCTCTCGCTGCTGCTGCTGCTGTGCATCTCGGCGGTAGCGCTGGCGGCCCCTCCAGCTCGCCTGGGAGAAGGACGGCGCACGCAGTCGGCTGGGGCACCTGCTCCTCCCCCTGCTCCTCCATACAAGCAGGCCGTCGCGCCGCCCTGCGACGCGCCCTCTTTGGCCTGGTGGTGAGCGGATCGGCGGCTGAGGCGGTCCCGCAGTGCCTGGCCTGGCTCGCCTCCCAGCCCGGCGCGCGTCGCACGCCCTCCGTTCAGCCGCCGCGCCCGCAGCCGAAGCCGCCTCCTTGCTTGGACCCACCAGAGGAGTCAGTCGCCCTGTTGCCCGCGCGGCTCTCCCTGCGGGCAACTTCGGCAAGTCGTTTTCCATAAAATGTGGCCGCCCTCCCCCACCACCGCCAGGGTATTCAAAGTTGCTGTCCGCATGGAGGAGAAAGTAGGTTCCAAGGGAAGAAGAAGAAAAAGAACAGAAATCATTTTTTTTAAATAAACACAAAAGCAGCGATGGGGAATCTGCCTTTCCAGAGATTGAATTGCCTGGCTGTTGGGTGGGACTTGATGTCCACCCATTTCTGGAGGGCCGCAGATTTAAAAATATGGGATTGTACGAATTAATAGACGATCAATCCGTGAGTGGAGCGGCTATGTTCACGAGCAATATACCTTTCAATGCCAAATGCTATGATCAATAAAAGCAGGTTGCCATTTTCTCTGCTTTCTGACCTCCTAAAAATCTGTATGACAACTGCTAGGAACAGCATGCTAAGTTAGACTTTGTGTCTTATCCAGCAGGACAACAATTATCATCTTGACGCTAGAGGGTTTTTTTAAACCAACAACAACTATTGATCTCGACAGTTATTTAGATGTATTTAGATGTATGGATAGTACTCAGTCAATCTTTCAACTGATAATTTAGAAATCATTGTCGGATGACTGAATAAACTGGCTGATTTTCATAGGGCAGATAGGATTCTCAATCACATTGTTCTGCAATAATTAACTTGGAATAACAGCCACTTTTGCATTTTCATGATTCAGATTTTTATTCACTTCTGTGCCTATATTGAAATGGGAAGATGTATTTATCTGCAAAAACTGATGACATTTTTCCTGTACTATTAAAACCACTGAATACAATAGAAAATGAAACAAAAGTTGAGAATATTTCAGGGGGATTCTTTTGACAGAATCATTAAAAAATCATTAAATGCTCATAATAACAGGAAAGATTTTGCTGAGTGACTTAAAATAGTAATTAATATCCCTGGTAAACATTACATGGCGCTACATATGTAGGAAATAATATTAGGGACCACTATACAAAATATTCTTTCTCTAAAGCCTCAAATGGCAGGTCTATCCAAGGAAGGAGAAGTAATGTAACATGAGTGCCTTCTGGTCCATGTACAGGTAGTCCTTGACTTATAACCACAATTGAGCCCAAAATTTATGTTGCTAACTAAGAAATTTGTTAAGTGAATTTTGCCCCATTTTACGACTTTTCTTGCCACATTTTGTTAAGTGAATCACTGCAGTTGTTAAATTAATAACACTGTGGTTCATTGAACCAAGCTTTCCCATTGATTTTGCTTGTCAGAAGGTCACAAAAAGTGATCAAATGACCTTGGGACACAGCAATGGTCATAAATACAGGCGAAACTCGAAAAATTAGAATATCATGCAAAAGTTCATTTATTTCAGTAATGCAACTTAAAAGGTGAAACTAATCTATGAGATAGACTCGTTACATGCAAAGCAAGATAGCTCAAGCCGTGATTTGCCGTAATTGTGATGATTATGGCTTACAGCTTATGAAAACCCCAAATCCACAATCTCAGAAATACTAATTAATTAAGCCACAACACCTGCAAAGGGTTCCTGAGCCTTTAAATGGTCTCTCAGTCTGGTTCAGTAGAAGTTGGATGTTCCCAAAGTGCTATATCAAAGCACATTAATAGAAAGTTATGTGGAAGGGAAAAGTGTGGAAGAAAAAGGTGCACAAGCAGCAGGGATGACCGCAACCTGGAAAGGATTGTCAGGAAAAGGCCATTCAAAACTGTTGGGGACTTTCACAAGGAGTAGAGTGAGGCTGGAGTCAGTGCATCAAGAGCCACCACACACAGACGGATCCTGGACATGGGCTTCAAATATCATATTCCTCTTGTCAAGCCACTCCTGAACAACAAACAACATCAGAAGCGTCTTACCTGGGCTAAAGAAAAACAGACCTGGTCTGTTGCTAAGTGGTCCAATGTCCTCTTTTCTGATGAGAGCAACTTTTGCATCTCATTTGGAAACCAAGGACCCAGAGTCTGGAGGAAGAATGGAGAGGCACACACTGCAAGATGCTTGAAGTCCAGTGTGGAGTTTCCACAGTCTGTGTTGATTTGGGGAGCCATGTCATCTGGTGTTGATCTACTGTGCTTCATTAAGTCCAGGGTCAACGCAGCCGTCTACCAGGAGATTTTGGAGCACTTCGTGCTTCCTTCCCCAGATGAGCTTTATGAGGATGCTGACTTCATTTGGCACCTGCCCACACTGCCAAAAGCACCAAAACCTGGTTCAATGACCGTGGGATTACTGTGCTTGATTGGCCAGCAAACTCGCCTGACCTGAATCCCATAGAGAATCTATGGGGCATTGCCAAGAGAAAGATGAGAGACATGAGACCGAACAATGCAGAAGAGCTGAAGGCCACTATTGAAGCATCCTGGTCTTCCATAACACTTCAGCAGTGCCACAGGCTGATAGCTTCCATGGCACGCCGCATTGAGGCAGTAGTTGCTGCAAAAGGGGCCCAAACCAAGTACTGATGCTTATACTTTTCAGAGGTCCGATATTGTTCTATGTACAATCCTTGTTTTATTGATTGCATGTAATATTCTAATTTTCTGAGATTGTGGATTTGGGGTTTTCATGAGCTGTAAGCCAGAATCATCACAATTATGACACATCATGGCTTGAACTATCTTGCTTTGATGTAATGAATCTATCTCATATATTAGTTTCACCTTTTAAGTTGCATTACTGAAATAAATGAACTTTTGCACGATATTCTAATTTTTCAAGTTTCACCTGTATGAACCAGTTGTCAAGCATGCAAATGTAAATCGCATGACCATGGGGATGCTGCAAAGATCATAAGTGTGAAAAATTATCGTAAATCAGTTTCTTAAGTGCCGTTATAACTTTGAACAGTCACTAAATGAACTGTTGTAAGTTGAGGACTACCTGTAGTGCAAGATTTTTGAACTGTATTCCCCAACACATTTTTCACAGGATCTGCTGGCTAGGACAAGTTCAATTATACCTCATTTGGATATTTAAATATGAGATTAGATTCCATCCAATGTTACATGGGAGACTTATGTTCACAAATCTTTGAAATACAGTTACTCTCATTCCCTGTGCAATCTCAATGTGCACTCCAAATAAGCTCCCGAGAGTCTCCTGAACGGTATGTGTGTCTTCAGGGAAGAGAAGAAGAAAAAATAATTGCTCTACCAGTGAAATCCATTATACTGTTATAAAGAGAGTTAAATTGGATTTAAAAGCAGACCACTAGGTCACAAAGATAGTTGGTTTATTTATGAGCCATGAAACTAGGGCTACCTGATTTGGGTTACAAAAATCTGGACGGCTACTTTCTTTGCAACCATCTAACCATCATCCAGGATTTTGCAGCCCAGAATAGTAGCAAATCAATCCCATTAATATTGCTGCCACATTTTAGATCAACTGCAGTTTTTGAACAGTCTTAGTAAAGACCTTCACGTTTCTAGGTTCTATCATATCTCAAGACTTAAAATGGACATCTAACATCAAAAACTTCATCAAAAAAGCACAACAAGCTCAAACTGCCCAAAGAGCTGCTGATACAGTTCTACAGAGGAATTATTGAGTCTGTCATCTGCACCTCTGTAACTGGCTGGTTTGGCTCTGCAACCAAACAAGACAGACACAGACTTCAATGGATAATTAGAACGGCAGGAAAAACAATTGCTACCAACCTGCCTTCCATTGAGGACCTGTATGCTGCACAAATCAAAAAGAGGGCTGTGAAAATATCTACAGACCCCTCACATCCTGGACATAAATTGTTTCAACTTCTACCCTCAAAATAACGCTATAGGGCACTGCACACCAGAACAACTAGACACAAGGACAGTTTTTCCCCGAATGCCATCATTCTGCTAAACAACTAATTCCCACAACACTGTCAACTTATTTGCCAAGACTGTAGCGGTGACTCAGTGGCTAAGACGCTGAGCTTGTTGATCAGAAAGGTCAGCGGTTTGGCAGTTCGAATTCCTAGCACTGTGTAACGGAGTGAGCTCCCATTACTTGTCTCAGCTTCTGCCACCCTAGCAGTTCGAAAGCATGTAAAAATGCAAGCAGAAACATAGGTAGCAGCGTTCTGTGCGCCTTCAGCATTTAGTTATGCCGGCCTCATGATCATGGAGACATCTTTAGACAGCGGTGGCTCTTCAGCTTTGTAATAGAGATGAGCACCAGCCCCTAGAGCCAGAAACGACTAGCAGACTAGGATGTATGTGTGAGGGGAACCTTTACCTTTATTACCTGTATTATTCTCATCCTAATATCTTTCTCTTCTTATTTACCACTATAACTATGTTGCTTGTATCTTTACAATATATATTGTTTTATTTGTTTCCTAGTATGATTTGATTGCTTATTAGTAACCTATGACTATCACTAAGTGTTGTATCTTAGGATTCTTGATGAATGTGTTTTATTTTTTCTTTATGTACGTTGAGAGCATATGCACTAAAGACAAATTCCTTGTGTGTCCAATCACACTTGGCCAATAAAGCATTCTATAATATATAATCTAGTCTAGATAGTGTAGAGAGGAGTAAAGTAAGAGAAGTCTCAACTGATGTACAAGCTCAGATAGCAAACTTTACAGGTTACTGATGTTTTTTGAATATCCAAAGCAAAGCTTTGCCACTGTTATCGCCTTGATAATAACAGCTGTTAAAACAAATTATAGGGCACGTAGTCTGTAAAATTATCTTGATTGTAAACCTGTAGATTCTACAACACGTTTGCGATTTGTTGTCCACAATTTGCTTTTTGATTCTGTTACATATATTCATTTTCGGATAGATTTGCCTTCTTTTTTGTACAACCAACATGAATGAGTGCCCAGGCTCCCATAAAAGTAGCCCAGTTTCCCATGTTGAGGTAGAAATATCCACTTTTCCAGATACTTGGATGACCTACTAAATGAATCCATTCTAAGGACTTCCACAACTTGCTAAACTGTTAACTCCTATTGATTTCCAATACCATCCTGTCTGCTACATTCAGAGCCTTCTATAAGGCCTATAACAAGGTCTTCCATTAAATCCTTATTGATAACGTGGTAAAATGTGGGCAAAACAAAATTAGTTTCAGCTGGCTTTGGATCAACCTGCCAAAAGTTCTCAGATCAAATAGGTTCTGTCCTTTTCATAAATGACAGGTGTGGATATAGAGGTGATGTTTATTAAATGTGAAGATTCAGCAAAACTGGAAGAAAATAGTTACTTGGAAAAGTTGACAAGGGAAACAGTTACTTGGAAATTGACAAAGTGAAGAATTCACAAATGGAACATTCATTTGTCATAACAGGTTAAAAAACCCTGTCATGCTATGTCTAGGAATAAATAATTTTAATATGCAGAAAACTAGCATATCTTGTTGCCAACAAGATATTTTCATTGAAATTTTCATGGAAAATATTTTCTTTAGTTTTAGATGCAACTTCAGGATTTGGATATATTTCTGAATATTAAAATGGGTCAAAGCCATGATCTTTAATACATCATTTATAGGACACTATTTTCTTGTGATGTTCTTTGCTTTAAAATTTGCTCCAGAAGTATTTTATAGAAAAGTACAATATATGATGAGGTTCCAGCTGTGAGAATAAATATATTCAGGTAGAAGCAAAGAAGAATATGATCAGATGTTATGACAAACTCTAGAGAGGGCTTGAGCAGACGCTGAAATTTAAAAAGCAGTAATGTACATTCAGAATGAAAAAGACTCACCTACTTGGGGGAAATAATACCTGGAAAATGGGATGCAAATTGATCTAGTGAGAATAAGAGTAATCTGGAACACATCACCCCCAGCAAGTGGATATATTGAAATCCTGCCAAAGCACATAATAACCTTAGAATTCTCATTTAAAGAAAGAAAGGAACAAAATAAAAAATAAGGGGACTGATGCAAGGCCTTTACAAAGCTAAAAAAGTTATTTAAAACAACTGCCACTCTTAGGCATTTTGATAGCAATAGCAGATAGATCAAATTGTCCTTTGTCCTTTAAAAAATAGTTTTCGAATAACATTCATGTATAAATGAATATTGGAAGTGTGTAACATGTACAAAAGTGTCACAAAGATGGAAACATGGGGAACTGAGTTCATGCTCAGCCTACGGATGGAAAAAGTATTACATTTGTGTAATCAACTTTTTATATATTTAAGTTTGAAAATGGCCACAGCAAACCTTTGGTACCTATGGTTAGAAAATGCCTAGCTAGTATATATCTCAGATTTCACATAATATTCTTCTCAGTTGCAATTGCAGGAGCTGAATTTTAATCCTGGTAAAGTTTGATGATTGTGGAACTTTGCCCAGTACAGTTGATCAAATTAATTGATTCTTACATATAATATCCATGACCAAACTACTCAGTCATATTTGAAGTAGGTTTAAATCTGTTTAGAGTCACTCGTATAGCAGTGTACTGTCTCTATGTTCTGTTTTATTATAAAGATTGGTAAAATCTTTAGTTGACAAATGGTAGGATGGGTGAGTTTCTATATGTTACATCCCAAATTGCTAATAGAAACTAGATGATTCAGGAGGGCCATCAGGACTTTAAAAAAATACAAAAGGGAGACTCAGAAAGTCTTATACTGGCCAAACATGAGTACTGAATTTGAACATGTTCATTAATGTAAAATATGCTGAATAAATAAACCCTAGAACAAAAAAAAAGAACCGTTAGTAGATGATGCAATATAAGAACCATTGTATAGAATGATTGATTATATTTACTCTAGCAGAAAACAGTGTTTATTTTTCTTACTATATTAAGATCACCTATTAAGATAGGACAGTGAGTTTCCAGTTACAGGTTACAATGGGACATTCAGGCATATTTTTCCCTAAACCTGGCATACCTTGCAAAATTGCCTTAGAGAAACTCTATAAATTAAGGATGTCACAGTGTGCCTCTTCACCTGACTAATCTGATGGGGAGATTAACATGTTGTGATGATGTTTGTGTTCAAAGAGGACCTTGACATCTACCGGGTTGTGGGCTGTCCACAGGTGGCTAGTAAGGCTGTACGGGCACGGAATGTTCTGCCACATGTCAGGCAGACGTATGTGGCCACCATATTGTACAAAGAAGAAAGGGTTGATTGATGTGTCCACTGTCTCCACAGAAGTTAGATTTTCCTTCAGACAGACACAGTTTCTTTTAGGCTAAAGTAATTCCCACCCCACTGAATAGCTATCATGTGTTTAAGGAATTAACTAGTTCTTCCTGCTTTGGAAATCGCGACAATGTCCTAGAAAGGCTCCATAACAATGGGCAATAAGAGCATAATCTCTACTGCCATTGTGATTTTCACCTCCCTGTAATCCCCCTAGTGGAGTGGGTGGAAAATGGACAGTAATAGATGGAAGTAGAAAGGATCCACAATGTGACATGTTTTTATGTTCCAGAAAAAGAAAATATGATCAGATCAGATCAAAGGCAAGTGAACCAGAAAGCAATGGTTTCCTAGGATTCCTTAGGATAGCTAGGAGCACTATAAAAATGGCCAGCATTCAGAATCCAGGTATCTGGACTTATGATGCCTGTTTACAAAGGTGAGTGAGTTAATTGGGAGAGGAGTGGCTGGATCATTGTGCCATGGGGGGAGAAAATCACTGAGTGCACAATATCTGTAGCCTAATAGGCTTATTGAAAACAGAGTCAAAAATCTTTTTAATAATATTGCAAAACGTTACTGCTTTGAAGGAATAACATTAGCTGTAATATATATTCATATAAAGGGGGGGAGGGAGAGAATTCAGTTGCAATGAGATATAGCTCAAAACCTTTTTGAAATGTTGAAAAAAATCAGGGTAGACAGAAACAGATAAAATGCTTTATAGGTATAGGATAACAAATCAGGTGAAACAAAAATAACCCTTTGATAATTGTTCTGAAGTATTTTCATGCATTAAAAATTCATCTATATTTGACTTTTCAGAGGCAATTCCTAGATTCAAAAAACAGATGTGTTTTGTTAAGATTGTTCCTTAAACCTATAAAGTACTAATTGAGAATGGTGCTTCTGTTGATATAACAAAGGTATTTGTAATTTATTCCTGAGGAATGTGAGACCTGAAGAAGCAACAACAAACTGGATGAGAGGCCTAAAAAGGGGTGAAACTATTGTTAGAAACCAGTCTTGATTGGTTCCACAGAGATCAAACTCAATATGCAGGGTAGAATACTAATTACTGAGTACTACTAATGTCTGTTTTACTTTTTAAAAAGAAAAATATAAAAATAGTACCCTGTCCCTTTAAAACTTGAGCATATGCAGTATATATAACAGTATGTATTAATGGAAATTGATTGAGACTAGTTTCAGAATCTAGCTGATTCTTGAAAGGCTGTTGGAGAGTGAAATCAATATACTATACCACATGCAATGTAAACTTAGTAATAAATAAGGTTATTTCTTTTCAAAACTCAAACATAGTGCTGTTGCTTCTTACGAAACAGTATATCACACAAAAAACAAATTGAAAGTGGGAAGGAAGCACATTTTAACTAAGCATTAGGGGAAATGTATTAATATTGAGCACTGTTCGAGAGTGGAACAGATTGCCTCTAGAAAGTGCAAATTTTTCCTTTACTTTTTAGATACTTAAGCAGTGATTAATTACCCAGCTGCTAGGGATCACTTTCTCCAACTGGGTTCATACATTTTACTAAGTGTATACCACATAAACCACATTATGGCTTTCATATGAATTCAGTTTCTTTCTCTTTTCCCCCATAGTGTTTTTTTTTTAATTTTACAAAAGCCTTCACATTAAGACATCCCGTTAGCAGGGGAATTACCTCTATATAGTTCTGATGATTAACCCTCAAGGGAATCTGCTAATATCTGCCAATGATTAACTCCTTGTGAGAAAATATCAACTGCTGGCTACTAACGATCAGTCTTCCAAACAGAACTATAACATTTTGCACATATTCTCAGAAATTAAGTTCTTTTACAACAAAGAGCTTTTCCTGAGCTTGCGGCAGGAACATCAAGGACAAGCCTCAAATGGCTTAATTGTTTTTATTGCAGTAACAAGAAGTCCCAATAATAAAGTAATTCAGCTACTGCCAAATCCAGCTCAGTATATATAACAGTCTCAGGATTTAAATGTCAGACTTTTTTCCCCCTGCTGTTGTGTGGTAATGCATTTCCTTCTTTCTTGACATGGAAGGCACCTGCATTGTGTTTTGAAATGAACTTATCTGGTCTTAGGCCAGGGGTGGAATTCAACCGGTGTTACTACCGGTTCAGTGATTACGTTTTGCGTGCGTGTGTAAAACTACCTTAGGCTGTGCCACCCAGGCAGCTGAAAAGCGCTGCGCGCAGATGCGCAGCGTTTGAAAAGCCTCTTTTTCCCTGCTTTTTCAACCTCAGCTGTGCCGCGCAAAGCAGCTGAGCTTGAAAAAGCAGGAAATAAAGGATAGGTAAGAGCCCGTGTGGGCGGGTGGGCCAAACAACAGGAAACACAGAACCAGTTCACTGTCTGCTGCTCTTCAGAGCTACCGGCTCTATAGAACCAGGCAGAACCGGTAGCATCCCACCCCTGTCTTAGGCTCTTCATTCCAGCCTTGTCAACTTAAGCCTTCACAATGTTGTTTCGTCTGCTAAAGTTGCACATTCAGGGTTTTAATGCAGAAAGAAAGGAAAGGAAGGGATGTAATTGTAAACTAGAGGGGCTGCAACTTGGCCAGCTGAGAGCAGAGAAAACCCATCCCAGCTTTCATGGAGGAGAAAATGGATAGTAGAAAATTGCAAACGTGGAAGTCTCTTGGACTCAACTCCTGATGACTTCATAAGCTTATCCAGCCAGTTTTCCTGAAAACAGTACAAAAGTAATTAGCCATTGCCTTCATCCAGGATATCTAACTTTCTGTTCTTGTTCAGGGTGTGGCATTTCCCGACAGTGTCCCTTTCAAGTGTTTAACCAAACCTGAATATATTTGGCTTCTGACTCCAGACATAGTAAGATGTTGGGATACAAGTAGATTGGCTCTGGACTGCTATCATCAAGAGCTGGAAAGTACTCTTGTTTAAGTATGTGGGATACATTATAAATTAATAGATTGATAGAAGGGAGAGGAAAACGTGCATATACATTTGTGTGATTATGTGTGGGACAATCCTTTGTGTGTGACTAGTATATTCAGAGGGGAGATTTAATTGCATATATGCAGATATTTTATAGGCAGGTCACTTTAATCAATAGTTTCTTTTTCTGGTTCTCCCCTTTTTAAAACCAGCTTTTAATCACTATTTACACACTTATTCAGCCACAGATTTATGGGGAGAGGGAGAAAAACCTAGAATTATTTGGGTTGGCTGGATTTGGCAATTTTAGGTTGACAAGATGGAGAAATTGAGCATTTTGTTTGTGTTTATATTTTTCTTCTCTTGAGGTGATTAAAAAAGCCCATCTAAGATTGCCTTTTTATGTAATTGTGCAGCAGAAATCTTTGTATGCAGTGTACTGCCTTTATAAAAACCTCCCTACTATTGGAATAAATAGGAAACCCAGCCTGAAATGTAGCCCCACCTGTAACTGAATCAAAAGATGCCCCTATTTTGTCACACAATTCAGAACTATCTTCACCTAAAATCTGATAGGAAGTGCGATTTTTCATATGTGGGTTAAATGGAAAGTAACACCTCCACCTGCATAATTTGTTTAAATATAGAGATTGTAATAAATGAAACCAGGAGACTGTCCTTGAAATGAAGTTTTTGGGACTTCTGGTTTGGGACTCTTCAGAGGCAGACAGAAATCCGTGACTGTGTGCAGTTTCGATCTGTGCTCACCACCGGAGCGCCCTGAGCCGGCTGGCTTCAGGGCTAAGCCACCCCGTAGAGGTGGTGAAGAGGGGGGAGACCGCTAGCAGGGTCGAGGAGAGCCGCATCTCTCTTCCCCAGCTGGCTTTTACTCCCTTTCCCAAAGGCGGCTGCAGCGGTGGTCAGAAATGGCCACCTCAAAGAAGAACCCAACTGGACAAGATTGTACAGGAGGAAACACTCATTTAAGGTACCTGGAATTTGAGCAACAAAGAATAATACTATCCCTAAAAAAGACTTTTTAAAGCGGTGAAAGGAAAGTGAAAGAAAAAAGAATTGTTTTTTCTTCCTCTTTAAAATTGACAGTCCTAATAGACCTTAAACATTAAGAAGAAGAGATTTGAATAAGAATTGTTATTAATCCTCTTTGACATCAATAGGCTATTCTTAGCTGAAAATAAAGTGTCAAAGGGATAAAGATTCTTGAATAATTAAAAAGCCTTTTAAAAAGAGAAAGAAAGCAGGGGAGGAAAACAAAAAGAGGGTGGAATCTGGAAAAATGGAGGATACCACCTGGAGCTAAAAGTATTGAGAGTGAATTCTAACAAGACTTGAGAAGGATACATCCTAGCTGCAATCCTGTTACAAGATAACAAAGCCCCTCGAAAGTGAGAAAAGCAAGAAACAACTATAGACTATAGTATGATTCCTGGAATTTTGGCAGTGGATCCTAGTGAAATGGACTAAAATTAATCGGGGGTTGTTTAAAAACCAAAAAACTTTTCAAAATGCCATCACTCCTTGAAGAACTAAAAATGATACTTAAAGAATATAAAGAAGAAGCACAAATGAAAGGAGAGACTTTTTGCCCCACATTTCAATTTATGGAAATGAAGATTTTGAAATATCAAAAACAACAAGAAACATTTGCTGAACAAGAAGGGCGGGACGAAGAAGAAGCCATCTTCAATGACCATGCAGTTTTAAGTGTGGTAAAAAAGAGAAAGGGGGGAAAGGGAGTTAAAAAGTTAAGATCTGAAGCAACAAATAAAAAAGCGTGCAATTTGAAAAGTAATTATAATGTTAGAAAGAAGCAGAAGGGGAGATCTCAGAAGGGAGATTTGGACAGAAAAGGGAACAAAAAAGAGAGGGGAAAGAAGAGTAGGGGGATGGAAAAGAAAAGAAGCTATAAAGGATTGGAACAAGATAGAAAGAGACAAGAAAAGCATACATGGATTAAAGGGATTTATTTAAGAGACACAGAGAGAATGGTTAGAAGTTTAATTTAAAAAATTCTGCAAGGGTACATGAGATAATATTGCTATATTATTAGAAAATGTGTTAGATGTAATGGAATATTCTTTCTTAGTAATTAAATGATGTAAAGAGGATAAGAGAATAAGGTTTTTAATGATTTAAAAATTTAAAAGAAACATGAAAGGTTTTAATGCTGTTTTTTTTAAACTATAGTAATAAGTTAATATAATAATAATAATAATTTATTAGACTTGTATGCTGCCCTCTCTCCCTAAGGACTCAGGGCGGCTCACAATATAAAACACAATACAATAATTTACTTAAAAAATTAATTAAACATTACAAGCCCAATAATAGTAAAACAATTAAAATTAATATGAAATACAGATGATCAAAATGAATGATAATTGATGTTATTTGTTAATAAGATGGATATTAATATTAAAGGTGGAGCTGAATTTGAAATAGAAATATGCATTTTATATATATGTATATCTTCTTTTTTTGTTTCTCGTTAAAGAATTTAATGTGTATTTGTAAGGGAATGTACGGTTGATAGTTACGTTAGAAAATGAATGTTATATTTGTGAAGGTGTCCTTTAAGTGTTGAGTTATAATTGAATAGATAATAGTTAAAAGATATAAAGGTGTGTTCTGTCTCCCCTTCCCTTCCCCAGAAGGTAAGGAACTTGGCAGCAACACTAGCACAGAGAGTCACGCTGGCCTGTCTCCAAAATCCAAGTTATCTCTCCCAATAAGAGTGTTGGCAGTCACCCAGACTCTCACTACCAAATTTGGAGCTGACAAGAAATGAAGTACTCACAGAAGGACTGATTTATTCTCAAAGTCCAGAAACCAAATCAGGCACACAGACGGAATCCTTGGCTTATTCCACACTTTGTCACGTACAGAGTTTCTAACGTAGGCACACCCACTTTTATACCTGGTGGGGTGTGGTCCAGCTCAATCTCTGGCCCTCCCACGCCCCCTACGTTGCTGCTGACGTTTCTCCCTCCGACGTTGCCTGGGATCAAGCCAGGAATCCTCCTCCTCCCTCCCTTGCCGTGGCCATATTGATACGCGTCTCTCAGGCTGTTCCTCTTGGCTTTCCGAAGAAACCTGAGGCCTTGCCAGGGAGGAAGGTCCTGGGGAGGAAGGCCTGGGAGGAAGGCATTGCCCGTCCTCCTCTTCTTCATCATCCAGGTCCTCTTCCTCTGTCAGCACAGGCTCACGAGGCAGGGCCACAACAAAGGTGGTATCACTCTAGCTTTAGCAACTATAGGCCAAAATATGTATAAGGAAAAAGAGTATGAAATTACAAACAGGACAGATGAAAGAGTTAAAATATTAAATGGAAAGATATGGAAAATTAGAAAAAGAAATGTAATTGAAATTAGAAAAGAATGGAATAATTAAAAATAAGATTATAGAAAGTAGAGAAATGGAAAAGCTATGGAAAAAATTGTGAAAATGGATATAAGATATGGATTAGAATACATAAGATGAACATGTAATTGAATTTATGACTGTATGGAGAAGTGACAACCCAGGAGCACACTGTTCTCAAAAAAAGATGTTTTATGTTCTTTATGTATATGTTTGTCTATGTTTGTCTTCAAAAATAAAAAAAAATTATTAAAAAAAAATAAATGAAGTTTTTGTTACTTATATCTACTCCATCATCTCTCAACCTTTCAGGATAAACTTAGCCAGGAAACTGATACCATAACAAGTACCAGAACTCTATTGATACAAGCTATAATAAAAAAATATTGAAGGCTGTTTTGTGGGCTGTCAAAATGCAGTAAAGAAATCCCTCAACTTTATAGTATAACAATTGCTGACAAATTTCAGCTCTTGAAGGTTTCGCTTCTGCTATCGGCATGCAAGGAACATCTTACCAAAACCTTCCAATATTGAACAACATCAATGATGTATAGGTAGTTTTTGACTTATGACCAGTCACTTAGCAACTGAAGTTACAACAGACCTCCAAAAGCTGCTTATGACCTGATTCCAATGGCTGTTGGCACTCCATGCAATCACATGACCACATTTTGGACATTTGGCAAGCTGACTTCATTTATGCCTGTTTGCAGTATCCTATGGTCACATAACTGCAATTTACAATGTTTTTGCAAAAACCAGAGTATTATTCCAGTTTTCAGCAAAAATGCCCCAATAAACAATGGGTTTGCTTAATGACTGCCACAAAAAATGGTTGTAAAACAGATTGGTTGCATGATGACTTTGTAATCATCATGATTTAATGATCAGAATGGCAGGCTTTATTATGGTCCTAAATTGAGGACTATAAGCCACACTTTCCTGTGAAAAACAAGCTTCATAACACTTTCCATTTGAGTGAGCCACCAATTCTCCTTAATTAATTCAGCAACCTTTTTCATGTCAAACTCATTGGCTGCTGTCACAAATTATCTACTTCATTCTTGATCATGTAATCAAGTCTTCCTGGTTCACCATCTTTATATTTTTGGACCCAGGAAAACATAGCATTCATGTCATCATACTCATCCCCATTAACAATTTGCATTCATGGGTGAATTTCAGTTGGAGGAACCGCTTTGGTTATCAATGCAATCACAGTGTATCACTTAAGGTACACTGACTAGCACTCACTGCAAACCTCCATGTCACAAACAATAGCAATGCAATATTTTCTCGTTGCCAATTAAAGTAAAAGAATAGATGTAAAAGACTCAT
Source organism: Naja naja (assembly GCA_009733165.1). Taxonomy (NCBI): domain Eukaryota; kingdom Metazoa; phylum Chordata; class Lepidosauria; order Squamata; family Elapidae; genus Naja; species Naja naja. The sequence goes on along the minus strand of CM019148.1, from coordinate 208,921,835 downwards.
CAAAGGTTCTAGTGCATCAGTTGACAATGTTTAACATCAAAGGCATTACTTTTCGTTCAGCCCTTATAGATTATTGATCTGGTGTTTAATCTGTACGGATGCCCAAAAAGATTGAGATACACGTTACTGTATAGCACAGGAATGCCAAACTCACGGACTCACGGCGGCATCACGTGATGTATCGGGACTTTTTTCCCCTTCGCTAAACCGGGCATGGGCGTGACACATCGGGCCCACGGGATGGGAGTTTGACAGCCCTGGTATAGCAAATTGGAAACAAGCAAGATGTTCTTTTCAGTATTTGATTTTCTTTAGCATGTGTTAATAAACTAATATCAGTCTTAAGCAATTAGTTACCTCCTGAAGCTTGTAAGATAGATTTTTAGCTTATCTTGTAAGCATCTTGTCATGCACCTTAGTGTAGGTACCATATACACTGAGTTATCATAGTGTACCAACCATTTAACATGCTGAGGATCTATTTGAATTGTTAATAATGCAATTTTGGACCACTATATTTTCCACACATACTAACTTTACAGACAAAAACATAGATACATAAGCAACAAATTAGGATATTTTTCAAAGGCATCCAAGTTTTTCAGCAATTATATCTTCCCATTCTTCATTTCAATCAATTATTGTATTATCAAAAAAGTATAAGAGGGCCTTCTTTAATTCATGGGTAATTTTAAAAACCCCTCATATCTTGGTATAGGTAACTACCCTTATGAGAGCCAGTTTGGTGTAGTGGTTAAAACACCAGATTAGAATTTAGGAGATATTCTACTCCCATTTTAGGCAAGAAGCCAATTGGATGACTCTGAGCTAGGTACTCTCTCTCAGACCTAAAGAGTTGTAAACCACTTCAAAAAATCTTACCAATAATACTGTAGGGACTTGTCCAAGCAATTGCCAGAAGTCAAGGCTGACTTGAAGGCATCAAAAAACTCACCATCGCTCTATCTTTTATGCTCTATGGTGGTAGTATGATTGATTTGTAAGTCCAAATCATATTGATGGATCTTCTGTAGGCATTCACGCCTTATTTGTGTATTCAGTTGTTGCTATTATTTGTCATTCCATGTTACTTTTGAGCAATTTCCTCATACCAGATTAATCACTGTCTTCCAAAATTATTCAAAATTGTTACAAGTGAAAAGGTTTTCAGGAACAAATAAAAGCTTATCATCATAAGCATTGTTACCAAGATGTATACAAAGCTTTATGAAACAACATATCTGCAAAATTATATCTTACATCATTGGTAAACGCATGGTAAAACACCAGATTACTCTTAATATGAAAAGAGAAACAATTATTTTAGAGGCACTGGTTGTATTTTAACTGCTGCAGCCGTTAGTCCTAAATTGCAAGCCTTGAAGGAAGATAGTAATGTCTTGAATTCTCCAGAGTTTGTAATCTGAGTTGGAATTAGATCTAATAGATTCACACTAGCTGTGTTTTCATCACACGCTAACCCAAAAAGCTCAGTTAAAAAGTATGTATACTGTTATTTTACTACCATCTCATCATAAATTGCCATTGGTTCAGATTTTGATAAGGTAGTAAAGCTAAACTTACCATATTATCAAAATATGGAGCAACTACTGTTTTTGCTTTATGGGAACTAGAATTTGGAATCAAAGTTTATGGAACATTTACATTCTGAAAAACCAGAATAATAGTTGCTCTTCATTTTACTGAAGTAATATCCCTAAAACTCTGAATTACAATAGTTAAAATGGTGGTGTGCATGTGGTTGTTAACTGGGCTGTGGGGCATATTTCATAATATATGCAAAGCCACTTTTAGGCCAATTTGTGAGTGAGCAGGGTAAAACATTTTTGTTTTTTTTAAAAAAGATACATTCACTTACATTCCCTCCTTTCTAGGAAATAAACCATAAACCTTCACAATTGATGGTTGTTATAAAAACTCTTTAATCTAATTCCTAAATAGACTTAACCACAGGTTAAGGATTACAATTGCTAAAAAAGCTTTTTGCTGCTTTGGCTGAGTTGCACACCAAAGTTGTGAGTTTGTGTCCTCACCTGAAGACCTTTTAAACTAGAATTAAAACCTATTTGTATGTGTGCGTGTTTTAGCCCCTTCACCCCTCTAAATTTCAAAACCTTTATTTTGGGAGAATAATTCTAACTGGAGGATAATATATAACAATTATAAAAAGATGAATAATAGAATTCTATAAAATAAACAGATGGAGCTATGCCTTATCTAAGTTTAGAAATGAATCCACAGAAAATGAATCAGGAGAGATTTGTTTGAGGTGAATTGGAATCATTTGATTCCTAAACACGTCTTCTTTGAGTATTGTGTTGTCTTGATTCAGAATGTGGTCTAAAGTTTACTCTTCTATATAAACAATAACAACACAGAGATGGTTTAATGTTCAATCTAGGTCCCAATCCTTTTCCTTTTCTCCCAGATATCAAATGTTGAGTGAATTCATCAACTTAATTTGGCACTGTTTTTTTATCTAGGCAATCCATTCCATGAATATTTCACAACATTTGTTCTTATAACTCCCAAATAGCTGTGCTTTGGAATGTCAAGTGTTTTATTGTCTGTAAAATATTGCTAAATGCTTTCCAAGTATTCCAACTAACAATTAAATTCTAATTCAGCTTCCTGCCGAAATTAGGAAGCCTACAAAAAGGGAGCAATTTTGCATGCATGCTTAGATGAGCATACATATATATTATATATACATGTATGTATATGCACAACAGGCATTTGTCATGTTTTTGTACTGAACTGGATTCAGAGTCCAAATGACAGTAAAAGAGAGATATTTAACTCAAAAGAAAAGATCTGTGTCCATAAAACTATGGTTTTCCAGAGGGACAATAAAAATCTGCTTTTAATTATTTGTGTAATAGAAACTTTATATGAATAAGAATTCTGGTCAGCTTTGGAAATTGGCACAGTGAAATTCTACAAATGGCTTCAGCCCAAACTGATTTCTTTCTGCCAGCAGGAATAATCTAAAAACATCCTCAAATTTAGGCATCTATTTTTGGATTAATTTGCCTCTTGCTTTTTCATGCTAGCTTTGAACTAAATTTGGTTCATTTTGTGATTTCACTCTTTTTTCCCTTCCAGAAATGAGTTCTAGAGTTTTTCCCCACTATAATTAAATTGTGGAATTGTTTATGTAGAGACTGGAAATCACCTGATTCCGTATATTATTTGAGGAACTTTCCTGCCAAATTAAACAAAAAAACAGAGTCAACCAGACCCCTGAAAACTGCCCCAGTATCAATTTTGTGAATGCATTATGGACATGCAAGAATAGTCTGTCAGTAAATACCTGTTAGAATCAACTTATAGCAGATTCAGGGAAGCTTGTGTGATAAATAGCAAAATCTTCCTAAAGTGCCAAAATATGATAGAATGCAAAAAAATTATATCCAAAGGGAAAAATATATTACCACATATTATATAAATTGAAAGATATACTATTTGAAAAAAAAACAAGGAAATGTATAGGGTGAGCCACTGAGTATTGCAAAACTTCAGAAGACATCTGGTAGCAGCTTTTTCAACTAATATCCATATTCTACTAGAAGTCTCATTCCCATAACATTTAATTTGGTAAAGAAATGCATCATAGGGCAACAATTTTGAACCAAAGTACCTCAAATGAGCTAGCTTACAGAATGTGTCCAAAATCCAGGATCCATGACTCCTGTGGAATTGAAAATTGGCAAATACTTTATGACCTAAAATTATCATAAAGCAGATTATGACCTAATACAAAATGTCATAATTTCCTCCTCTGTGTATGTGCTATATACAATTCAACATGGACTATTTTCAAGGCAGATGCATCTCTGAATGTATCCCAACTTTTCCAGGGAAGGCAGCACATCAAAAGTCCTGTCATTGTTCAGGGCACTGAGGAAACTGGTAAGGAAATATCTCTGAAAGAATGACCAAACAGGTCATGAATTGTCTAACTTGATTAAAAGGCATAAGCTTTTGTGAGCTGCAGCTTGGTTGTTTATTACAGATGCAGGGGACTTGTGAAAAGGATTACAAGTGCCTTATCAATGTCTTTTAATAAATTTGATAATCCAAAAAAAAGTGCTACCAGACTCCTGATGTCTTGCCATCATAGACTAACACAGGACTCCTCCCACAATAACTTATACATTGCTAAAGAAAAGGAAATGCATCGGTAAAAAAGAATGGGGAGTAGGCTTGCTTAGATGTGTTTGTGTATATTCATTTATATGGATGCCCCTAGATAAACATTTAACAATAATTAGTACAGTTTTAAAAAACAAATATAAAACACCCATCTAAGTTGGGTAAGAGGGTGACCTGTGAGTTTGTTTAATTAGCTACCTAGGTTATATTGTTTGATAAAATTTCAGGAAGGTAGATTTTCCTCCTAATAGTACTTTATTGTAAAATCCCATTTGTCCCAGATAATCCTTCAAATACAGGATGTCTTCAAGCACAGGACTATTTTCTAATAGGCATTCAAATGAAAGACCATTTCTAGTAAAATGGGACATATTGCCATCACAGTCAGAGCAATGCATGGCAGGCAAGGATGTATATTTCATAACTGAACAGTTTTTTATATCTGTTTAAACATGCATTTGTTTTCTTTTTTTCTTTGTGACCTTTTTCCTTTTTAAAATTCTCTGTAGGAAAACAAAAATTAAAATCATGTTTAAAAGGTAGAATAATATATACCGGTAAAAGAAGTCTTCATAACTAAATTATTTTAGAATTTTAGGCAGACAATGTAAAATGTTAACTGGGATTATCATTAGTTCCAGATAAGAGAGTATTTGAAATCTAGTAAGCTCTGATCAATGTTTTTTTTCAACATCTTTGGAGGAAAAATAGGCTGGCTTTCATTTTCCATAATTCTTTGACTTAGAAAAAAAAGAAATACACTGGGCGAATTTTTTTCCCTCTTAGTTTTAAGATGAATAGATTTAGAATTTAGATCATAAGATATTCATGTTTAAGTGTTGGAAGGGAAAAATTGTCACTGAGATTCTGTTTACCTTGGAAAAAGCTTAATTAGAGTCATTCGGATGGCTTTCTCTTAGTAAGCATATAAAGAATTGCACTGTGAAGAACTCATATTCAAATTTACTTAGAGAAGTCATTTCTAAAAATAAGATATTTTTAAAATAAAATATCTTCCTGGGTAAAACAGATAGGAGACATGGCTAGATGAACAAAATCTATTTCATTAAGTTTACATTAATAGCATCTTGCAAATCTGAAGGTACAAACTCCCGCCTGCCACCACTTTTAATGTGCAGATCAATTAGGGTGGGTCCTTCCTAAATTTCTTTCTCTGAAGGTGACTGAGGGCCCCTCCCTGTCTCATCTTGATTGTTCCCTAGGCAGCATCGTTTTTCCTCATCCCCCAAGGTCTTCCACACATTCCATTACACTTTTACTGTGAGGAATCAAATTAAAGGCATATCCAAACTGGCATTCTGTTTCTATAAAACCAACCAAATGCACATGGGAGTAGTAACTATGTATACTCAGACAACCACACCAATCAAATAAATTATTTGCATACCCCTTCATAGTGCCGACATGGAGTAATCTTGGATAGTTTTATATTCCCTACCAAATAATTTAACAAATCTTTCATACATAACAATTTCAACAAGTCAAGAAGATAAAATTGTAGAATTGAAACATCTCAGAACTATAATGCAAATCTTACAATAATGTAATTAGTCCAGAAGGGATTGAGTTTTTTTTAACTTTTAACCTTTAAAGTCTTTTGAGTTTATACGGTTATTTGAAGGCATCTTTTACCGTATCTACCTGACTATATAGTATGGTAATTGAAAGGGACGAGTATTTCATATTCCATTAAGGGCGTTTCCTGCAATAGCCTCACCCCTGTGGAATTAATTGCCATCAGGGGCCCATTAAGTTTCATCTTTATAGAAAAGATGAATGTAAGAAATCTGGATAGGAATGAATGGATGAAAGTATGAATACATATGCTTCTCTTGACTTGTTTTAATATTAACAATTCTGCTGTATAATTATGCTAGTGTTCTTTCATCAAACATTTGTTTTTCATTATTTATCAGGAAATCACTAAGGAAAACCAAGGCTGTAGGTTAAATTAAACAATCCAAAAAATATCCTGCAAAAAAGCAATGGCAAGCCATTTCCTTATAATTAAGCTACCAAAACAAGGCTCCCAAAACCTGAGGGGAGAAAACACCAGACTGAAGCAAAGAGGTATAAAATTCTCTTTACTACTATTGACTGGGTCTTCAAATGTTTGTAGCCCAAAGCTGGAGATTTTCGTATTAATGCCAAGAAACCTAACAATGATGTGTCCGTTCAGTCACCATCAAACAATCAAGCTTGTTTGAAAGAAGATTTGACTTTGATGTTAATTATTACTTATTTAGTAAGATACTGGACTGCCAGCATGTTGTGGCCTGTTGGCCACCAGCCCCTCCAGCAACCAAATCAGATGAGGAAGCAGTGTGAGAGTCACATCAAGGCAACCTGAGAGCTCCAAAGGGGAAGAAGGAATGTAGCTGTCAGAGATTAAGACAGAGGTGGAGCCTGAGCCATCCATCAGCCCTCAGATGGAGAGTCAACAGCCTCCAGGTCTGGAGGTAGCTGATGAAGAAGAGGAGGAACAGCTGGGTCCAGTGTCTAATGTGCGGGTGTGCAGAAGGCAGAAGAGAGGAGAGCAGTGGAAATCTATGGGCCGATCCTTGGGACAGAAAAGCCACTGCTGCCAGCAAAGCCCCACCCTAACTCTGGGGATAAAGGGCCGGGGTGTGTAGATGAATAGGTGTGGCAGACAACATCTCCCTGCTAGACAGACTTGTTAGCCTGCTCTGTGTGTGTGTGTGTGAGAGAGAGAGAGAGAGAGAGAGAAAGGGAGAGGGAGAGGGACTTTTTGCCAGGGCTGCTGGCGCTCCTAATAAAGGAATCATTGATTTAACTACAGAGGGTTTGTCATGTTTGGGAGCTGGGTCAGAACACATGTAAACAATTGTTAAAAATTGCTACTGTATTATGGGGTTGTAGGTTTAATGATGGTTTGAAAACTTGGTTAGAGATTTGTATAACCTTCCACAATTCTGTGCAGTGTTCCTAGTATAACATTCATACTAGATTTTGGCCTGTTGAGGTGTTATACAGTCATGAGATTAGACATTCTGGGGAGACTGAAAAAAAATGATGGCTCTGACTTGACCCAGTTGGTTTAGATTCAGAAGAAATACCAAAGACATACTTCTATATTGGTAGTCCTTAAAATCTTTTGTTTAGTGACCATTTCAAGTTACAATGGCAGTGAAAACAATGACTTATGACCAGTTTTCATACGTAGGACCACTGTGGCTTCCCCATGGTAATGTGATCAAAATTGGGGCGCTTGGCAACTGGCATGTATTTATGCCAGCTGCAGTGTCCTGGGGTCATGTGATTACCATCTGTAACCTTCTGTAACCATTTTTGCAGACACCCCGCACACGCACACACTGGTTGTGTCTGCAGGAGTGTGTACTTAAAAAAAAGAACAAGTTGGCATGTGTGGCATTGTGATGGAAGATCTGTTTGTACATGCACTGCACGCTTGTAAGAAAGGGGTGGGGCTTCTATCATAAGGTGACCAACTGTCTTCTTTTAGGGAGGACAGTCCTCCTTTTGTAAGTTCTGTCCTCCCTTGAAAAGTGTCCTCCTACATATCCTCCTTTTTGATATTTGAAATCTCTGTATTTGATCGATGCCAAGCCGATGCATTGTGTGTGATGTGACTTACTTGTGTCTGACATGATGATTTCTCAAGGCTCGGTACAGTGCAGCAAGACACGAGTATGAGATGCATGCGCTCCACACAGGAGAATCATTTTGAGAGAGTGTGCCGCGTGCAAGTGGCTTTGTTTTTTTTTTCTTCAATTTATTTGTGTCCTCCTTTTCATTGTAAAAAAGTTGGTCACCTTATCTATCACAATGCTGTCATCACCATTTTGATTTTTTTTTCTCTTAATTCCTGTGCTCCCCCTTAATTAATGGGCTCATTTCATTGCACGGTGCTTAGTGACTTTGAAACTGAGCAGTTGTCCAGTGTTTGCATAACTACTAATTCTGACCTGAGATTTTTCTTGTGTAAAACCTGGATCCAATATTTACCACCAATACAAAGCACTGCCAGCAAGAAAAACGGGGTTATTTTGCACCTTCAAAGTCTTAATATTGCTACTCTTTCCAGTTTGTTTGCTCCTACTTTGAATCAAAAGCTTTTCCTCCAGACTTTTTTTCCATGTGGGTGCTATTATTCACCTTCCTATCTAGAATTCTTTAGTGATATATTGAACTTCGGGTGTTAACTCCAAAGACAGTATGTAAACACCAGCCTTTATCATTGTCCTGTTGAGCAGCATAATTTAAAGGGAGGGTTTCCATTAGCATTTACAGAATTGAGACTCTGTTAAAACGTAGATATTCCATATGGTGCCTGCCCTCAACTGAGTGCAAAAATCTATAGATAAGGAAATATTGATGGCACTTACCGCTATTTCTTGTTGATGGCATAGGTGCTTCCAGTTATTTTTTTCATCCCAGAGTGGCAATTAAATCTCTAGTTATTGTTGTGTACATGAGGAAGCAAATATGCTGTCTTAAGGGAATAATAATAAGAGGATTGATAATAAGCACTCCTTGTTCACATAAACACCCTTGTCAGGCATTAATAACACCTGACATATAATAACAGTTTTATATAATTTTTAAAAAGCCCAAGAAAGAGAAAAGTTGTATATAAAAGGTTGTAAAAACAATTCAGAAATGAAGTAAAAATTGAGAAACATTCTGGCTGTTTTCACAAATCATACAAGTGACACGTTAAATAATCACATTACATATTCTTGCATAAAACACTAAACTTAATGAAAGATTACAGTCAATCTTAGCTGATTTCTTAGACTTATGTACTTGAATAATGTTATCTACTTGCCAAAGTTACCTATTAAATCATGTATACACACTCAGTATAGTTAAAATTCTCTTTCTCACTCTCTCGTTTTCTGTTTCTTTCTATTTCTTTCTCGCTGCCTCCCTGTCTTTTTTCCTCTGTGCATGTTGTGTTAAAAAGCTCCTTGGAAAATGTATCTTTAGCACGTATTATATAGTCACATGATATAGATATTATTTCTCCCTTTTTGCTGTGAAACTGGGAGGAAAAGAAAATGGTAATAGAAATAAGAATGAAGAAAATAAGAAAATAAAGGGACCTGCGCATTCATCACAATTCTAGGTTTCCATTTTAAAAGCTAAAAGTGTTAAGTTTGCATGAAGAGACAGACACAGAGTGCTTCAAGCTCTTTGTTTATTAGTGACTACAGCTCAGATTGTTCTTTTCTGCCCCAGACCCACGCAGTGCAGTGGTTCTGCAATGGTTGCCTTCTGAGTAGGAACATGTGATAAAAGTTAATGAGTCCAAGGAAGGCTTGTAAGTCTGTTTTACATTTTGGTCTAGGGCTTCTTTGATTGCCTGAACCTTGGCATCTGTGGGGTGGATACCATGCTTGTCAATCATATAGCCCAAGAACTCAACCTTGTCAGTTCTAAGAGTGCATTTTTCTTCCTTGACTTTTAACCCCGCTTTTTTGAATCTGGTAAGGACTTCTCTGAGTCTCTCTTGTAACTGAGTGTCATTTTCAGCAGAGATTAACACATCATCAAAGTAAGGTACTACCCCTGGCAGTCCTTGGAGCATCCTTTCCATAAGGCTTTGGAAGATGCCTGGTGCCACGCTTACTCCAAACTGTAACCTTTACATTTGAAGGCACCTCTATGAGTCACAATGGTTTGGGCCTCTGCAGTGGCATCATCAACTGTTAATTGTTGATATGCCTGGGCCAGATCCAATTTGGCAAAGACTGTACCCCTGCCAAGTGAATGTAATAGATGATGCACCACTGGAACTGGTATGCGCTCTGCTGCAGCACATGGTTCAGTGTCCCCTTATAGTCCCCACAGATTCTTACTGACCCATCAGTCTTGACAGGTGTGACTATGGGTGTCTCCCATCTGGAGTGGTCAGTGGGCTCTAAAACTCCTTGAGCTATTAGTTTATCTAATTGTGCATCAATTTTTCCTTTAAGGCAAATGGGACCCTTCTGGGCTTTAAACGAATTGGGGCACCTTGGGATCTAGGTTGAAAGTGATAGGGGTCCCCATATACTTTTTTTTACATTTATATGCAGCCCTTCTCCAAGACTCAGGGCCTTACAATTTCTGGATACAACCCAGTGTGCTCAGCAATAGCCTTCATTCCATTGTATATGCCTGCTTATTACTGCGGCATTTTTACAAGGTCAGCTAATTGCCCCAACAATCTTGGGTCCTCAATTTACCTACCCTGAGAGGATGGAAGGCTGAGTCAACCTTGAGCCTGGTGGGATTCGAGCCTGCAATTATTACAGGCAGCTGGATCTTAAGAGCAGGCATTTAACAGCCTGAGCTACCAAGGCTCATACTTGCCCAATCCGTCGCTGAAGACCTCTGGAAACTCAGACTTCAAGGCCTCCTCCCATTCAGTGTTGCTCACGTGATTGATGCCAGTCACCTCGATGCCTAGTGGATTGAACCACTCAAGTCCCAGCAAGCCTGGGCGATCCTTGTCCACGATGGTCAGGGGCAAGCGTTTGGTGTGGCCTTTGAACTTCACGTTTTATTCTCTTGTTCCAACTACTGGAATCTTGTTCTCTTGGTAGTCTTTAAGAGTCAGTGCTTGCTTCTTGAAATGCTTCTTCTGAATGTTGGGAGTAGCCTGTGAATTGTGTCCCATGACACCATAGATAAATAGGAGCCTGAATCCACTTCCATTTGGCAAGGCCTTCCTTCAATTAGTACCTTGACATGCACTTTTCTGTTATTGATAGAAGAAGAATGACCAATAGTTACTGTCTGATGAGTTTCATTCTTCCCCTTTGCTTCTGTGTGCCCCCATTTTCTCACTGAGGTTGTTGGGCTTGAATTCTTTGTCAGGAAACTTCCTTCTGTTGGGTGGAGTTCTGGATGATTTGCAGACTCTTGCTAGGTGTCCTCTTTTTCACAACGGAGGCAGATGGTATCTAGGAACTTGCATTCAGTGCAGGGTGGCTTCCCCACAACCTCTGCAGTAGAAATCTTGCCTCTTTCTTCCCAGGTCTTTCTTTTTCCGCTCCATTCTGAGTCTATAAATTCCTTCCTCCATCTCACTACAGTCTGACTCAGAATCTATTTGCTCACAATGAGTTGTTGTGGACTTTTCCACATCAGGATGGCTTGTGGCCTTGTTAATTTTCTTCATGGCTGCTGCTGAGGACTTGGTAGCTTCTGCTGAAGAGGCCTCTTCTATTGCTTCCTTCAGCGTGATCTTAGGTCTTAGTAATAACTTGCTCTGAAGCACCTTGTCTTTAAGGCCCAGAACAAATCGATCGCGCATGGCCTCTTCTAAATTGTTAAATTCACATGCACCCCCAATGTCTCTTAAACTTGCCACGAAGTCGTTTAGGTTTTCGCTTTCCCCTTGATCCCGATGGTAAAACTCGTGTCTCTTAATGAGGCACGATACTTGTGGGGCGTAATGGGCTCTTAGCTTTTCTAAGTCAGGCCATTCCATTACCTTCATGTCTGCAGCTCCCGCCAATGCCTTCACCATCTTGAAAACTGCCGGATCGCAGTGCGTGAGAAAGACCGCCCTCTTTTGCTTCTCGGAAATGTCGGCAAGATCGTTTCCTTCCAGATACATTTGGAAATGATCTGCATACGTCTCCCAGTCTTCTGCCGTCGGATCGAATGGGGCTGGGGGGTGTTCAGCGCAGCCATCTCTCTCTTCTGTTCCACGTTGCCTTCTTCTTCAGGGAGATCCCATCCTCGTCGCCAGTGTTAAGTTTGCATGAACAGACAGACGTGGAGTGCTTCAAGCTCTTTGTTTATTAGTGACTACAGCTCAGAACGAACCCACTTTGGCTGGGCTGCGGCTGCTACTTATAGCCAGCAGCCGCAGTTGCCAGCCAATCAGAGTGCAGGGTTTTCCCGCACTTTTTAAACCAATCATTTCTTACATTTTACAAGAACAGTTCAAACTAAACCAATGACTTTAAACCTGCATACATAACAAAAAGAACAACCTGTAATTTGAGACATATTTATAAAAACACTTTTAGCATGGTTCTGACAGTTACAGTAGCCCTTCCCAACATATTTTTCTATGTGGACCAGTACATGGTCATCAAAATATCTGAGAACAAGTGACTAAGCAGGAGTTGGTAGTGTAATTCTTGTGGGCACGATGGCACAAGGAACTCAACAAGACTTGGAATTCTTTTATTCCTTATATTCCTTATATCCCTTATATTATCCTTATATTCCTTATATCCCTTGCAAGAACCTGAGCAACACCACCAAAAATCTTTCTCAAGATTTGACAACATCATGAGATTTTGCTGCTTCAAAAACAAGCTAGTTCCAGTAAAAAAGAATATTTGTTGCTGAGGGTTGAAATGAGGAGTCCTTGGTGCTCTGTGAGCTTGGTTGTTTTCTTGCAAATGTTTCATTATCCAAACTAAGTAACATCATCAGTGTTAGTCAAGCACTGATGATGTTAGCTAGTTAGGGAAATAAAACATCTGCAAGAAAACAACCAAGCTCAGAGAACCCCAAGGGCCCCTCAAAAGCTAGCTCTTTTTTCGAATTTTCACCTGTACCAACAACTACTTGGAGTACCTATCATGAGAGCATAAGCTGGGACATACTGATCAGTAAAAGAGCAAAATCTGCTCGCTGTCTCTGTAATACATGTGCATGTATGATTTCCTTTCTGAATGAGTGATAAATGCAACACGGTATTTTGTAAATTTGGATGAATTCATTCTGATTATCTCATGGATGGATAATTTATTTGAATCTGAGATTTTCAGAATCACCTTAATGTAACATGCAGATTATATTCCTGTGCAGGAATAGAGAGCAACGAGAAGAAACTGGTTTAAAGGAAATCATCTTTGACTTGTAATGAGAAGTATTTTTATATATGGAACTGTGGTTTTAAATGGTTTAAGGATATAAATGCAACTCCAGTAAATTGGACAGTGCTGTGTGCATCTATTAAGCCCCAGCTCCACCACTACTTCTATTATCTTGCTGGAGAAAATAATGAATTATTCCTCCTTTGCATCTAGAAAAATAGGCCCTCGCTTTTTCCCTCAAGAGAAAAAAGCCAAATGTAGGTCCATTTGAGGGAAAGAGAGGGCCTCATTTGATGTCCTGTGGGGCAGTCATTCCCCATCTTGTGGACTTGTATACAGCTTTCATTACATAAAATAAATCAAAGGTCTTGAAAAATCCTGGCCTTTGATCCTTCTTAATCACAGGGTGGATGAGGTAGAAGGTGATTGTATACAGTTCTGCATTCCCAGAAGGAAATAAAGTAATGGCCCTAGATCTTTTTAGTGAGTAAATGGCACTTGTGGCAGTGGGGTCTTTGCTCAGATCCATCTGGTGTGCCAGTTGCACCTATTCCTAGAGCAAGGGTGTCAAACTTGCGGCGTCATGTGACATATCTAGACTTTTTTCTCCTTCGCTAAACTGGGTGGGAGCGGGGCCAGCATGTGACACATCCGGCCCATGGGCTGCAAGTTTCACACCCCTGTCCTAGAGTAAGAGTCCTTCAGGCAGTCATTCATGCTTTAGTGACCTCACAAATGGATTTCATGGATAGACTGCTGCAATGCACTCTACATGAGGGCTGCCTTGGATACCACTACAGCAAGCAATGATAGGCATACTGTGTGGCATTATTCATTTTTAAGCTTCTTGACAGCCCTGTTCTAGATGCAATTCAAGGTGTTGATTATCACCTATAAATCCTTCATGGCATAGGGCCTAGGTATGAAAGACCATTTTTTCTGTGCTTTCCTCATAAATTGTACTGCAGGACCCTTCAATTCAACAGTATAATCTGTCAGGACCTAAGAAGTACATCTTCTCTGTCATGCTGTGTGCCTTGTGGAACATCATTCCCCAGAGAGCCATGCAATTTCCACCCTGCAGCTGTTTTACAAATCTTTGAAAACCTGGTTTTGGTCCCAGGAATGATTGTTGAGCCTCAGTTAGTTTCCTTTTGATGTGTTGGATTGCCTGTTCCAGACATACTTATTTTTTTCCTCTTGTTCTTTTCCCTCCTGTTTTTGTGATGTAAGCCATTCAGAGTCACTGAGAGTTGACTGGCCTCTATAACCAATAATTCCTTCCTTTCTCATTCAATCCAATTTATTACATCGCCAATCAATGAGGTCTTCAAAGGTTTTCAACAGAATGTAAAATCAAAATAACAGATTTTAGAAACGCTGTAAAATTAAAACTGCTTAACGAATATTGCCTTAGACACTCATTTAAAGAGGTGGGATAATAGGTTTCTAACCTCTGATATTTTCCCAGATCTTCGCTCTTTTTTCTTTTTTCTTTTCTTATCCCTAAAAAATCCATTTGGGAGGGAAACACAGAAGGTCCAGCCTCACACATGACTGAATAGCTAGCCTGTCTGTCTTTTCTTAAGCTGCCCTAAAGGTTGGGATGGAATGTCCTACTTTATGCCAGAATTAGAGCAGGATCTGACTCCGGCCTACTTCTAGAAGTAGAAGGGAGCAGGACACTGGCTCAACCTTTGTCAAAGAATCCCCAGAAAGTCTGAAAGAATAGCTACACAATGATAATATGAGGAATTGCCCACCTGAAAACACCCAGCATCACATAGTTTAGTCACTATAAGGTGGCATTGAACTCGGCCATCGCAGAATTGCAGGAGAATCTAGTGACAAATATTCCCTGTGTCTGCTTTGTTGTCATTGAGGAACAATAAAGCTCCTGGCTGGTTTGTCCTTCAAGCCTTTTGTGACAGTTGCTGTCAGAGGTCTCAATTAAACAAGATCTCTTTCCCTACACAAGCCAATTTCATTTAGCTGCAGAATGTAAAGGTTAACTGTTATGTATGTAGGTTTGAATGTCATTGGTTTAGTTTGAATTGTTCTTGTAAAATGTCAAATATGATTGGTTTGAAAAGTGCGGGAAAACCCTGCACTCTGATTGGCTGGCAACTGCGGCTGCTGGCTATAAGTAGCAGCCATAGCCCAGCCAAGAGGGGTCCATTCGAGCTGTAGTCACTAATAAACTCTTCACTGAAGCTCTTCGCGTCTGACTCTTCATGCAAACTTAACACTGGCGACGAAGGTGGGATTCCCCTGAAGAGAAGACGCGGAAGACAAGCAGAAGAGCGAGATGGCTGCGTTGAACACCCCCCCACCCCGTTTGATCCGGCAGCAGAAGACTGGGAATCGTATGCGGATCGCTTCCAAATGTATTTGGAAGAAACGACCTCGCCGACATCTCCGAGAAGCGGAAGAGGGCGGCTCTTTCTTACGCACTGTGGTCGGCAGTCTTCAAGATGGCAAAGGCATTGGCGGGAGCTGCAGACGTGAAGGTAATGGAATGGCCTGATTTAGAAAAGCTTTTAAGAGCCCATTACCCCCACAAGTATCGTGCCTCATTAAGAGACACGAGTTTTACCGTCGGGATCAAGGGGAAAGCGAAAATGTTAATGACTTCGTGGCAAGTTTAAGAGACATTGGGGTGCATGCGAGTTTAACAACTTGGAGGAGGCCATGCACGATCGATTTGTTCTAGGCCTCAAAGACAACGTGCTTCAGAGCAAATTGTTATTAAAACCTAAGATCACGTTGAAGGAAGCCATAGAAGAGGCCTCCTCAGCAGAAGCCACTAAGTCCTCAGCGGCAGCCATGAAGAAAATTAACAAGGCCTCAAGCCATTCTGATGTGGAAAAGTCCACAACAACTCATTGAGAGCAAATAGATTCTGAATCAGACTGCAGTGAGGTGGAGGAAGGAATTTATAGACTCAGAATGGAAAAGAAGAAGAAAGACCTGGGAAGGAAAAGGCAAGACTTTTATTGCAGAGGTTGGGGGGGGCACCCCCGCACTGAATGCAAGTTTCTTGATACCATCTGCCTTCGTTGTGAAAAAAGAGGTCACTTAGCAAGAGTCTGCAAATCATCCAGAACTCCACCACACAGAAGAAAGTTTCCTGACAAAGATTTCAAGCCCAACAACTTCAGTGAGAAAATGGGGTGCAACTCAGAAGCAAATGGGAAGAATGAAACTCATCAAACAGTCACCATTGGTCATTCTTCAACCTTAGAAGCAGAAAAGTACATGTGAAGGTACTCATTGAAGGAAGGCCTTGCCAAATGGAAGTGGACTCAGGCTCCTATTTATCTATGGTGTCATGGGACACATTCACAGGCTACTTCCCAACATTCAGAAGAAACATTTCCAGAAGCAAGCACTGACTCTTAAAGACTACCAAGGGAACAAGATTCCAGTAGTTGGAACAAGAGAATTCAACGTGAAGTTCAAAGACCACACCAAACGTTTGCCCTGACCATCGTGGACAAGGATTGCCCAAGCTTGCTGGGACTTGAGTGGTTCAATCCACTAGACATTGAGGTGACTGGCATCAACCACGTGAGCAACTCTGAATGGGAGGAGGCCTTGAAGTCTGAGTTTCCAGAGGTCTTCAGCGAAGGATTGGGCAAGTATATGGGGACCCCTATCACTTTCAACCTAGATCCCAAGGTGCCCCTTCGTTTAAAGCCCAGAAGGGTCCCATTTGCCTTAAAGGAAAAAATTGATGCACAATTAGATAAACTAATAGCTCAAGGAGTTTTAGAGCCCACTGACCACTCCAGATGGGAGACACCCATAGTCACACCTGTCAAGACTGATGGGTCAGTAAGAATCTGTGGGGACTATAAGGGGACACGAACCATGTGCTGCAGCAGAGCGCATACCCAGTTCCAGTGGTGCATCATCTATTACATTCACTTGGCAGGGGTACAGTCTTTGCCAAATTGGATCTGGCCCAGGCATATCAACAACTAACAGTTGATGATGCCACTGCAGAGGCCCAAACCATTGTGACTCATAGAGGTGCCTTCAAATGTAAAAGGTTACAATTTGGAGTAAGCGTGGCACCAGGCATCTTTCAAAGCCTTATGGAAAGGATGCTCCAAGGACTGCCAGGGTAGTGCCTTACTTTGATGATGTGTTAATCTCTGCTGAAAATGACACTCAATTACAAAAAGACTCAGAGAAGTCCTTACCAGATTCAGGAAAGCGGGGTTAAAAGACAAGGAAGAAAAATGCACTCTTAAAACTGACAAGGTTGAGTTCCTGGGCTATATGATTGACAAGCATGGCATCCACCCTACCGATGCCAAGGTTCAAGCAATCAAAGAAGCCCCTAGACCTAAATGCAAAACAGATTTGCAAGCCTTCCTTGGACTCATTAACTTTTATCACATGTTCCTACCTCAGAAGGCAACCATTGCAGAACCATTGCACAGATTACTTGACAAAAAGTCTGTTTGGGTCTGGGGGAGGAAGGAACAATCAGCATTTAACAGTATTAAAAGACTAATCACGTCTGATGCTGTATTGATAGAGTTCTCTGAGAATTTGCCTGTTGTACTGACTTGTGATGCATCCCCTTTGGAGTGGGTTTTTTTTTGAGCCACAGGCTTCCCAGTGGGAGAGAAGCCCCTATTGCATTTTACTCTCGCACTTTGACCAAAGCAGAGAGGAATTACAGCCAATTGGACAAGGAAGCATTGGCAATTGTTGCAGCTGTCAAGAAATTTCATGAATATTTGTATGGGAGAACATTTACCATTGTTACAGATCACAAACCTTTGTTAGGCATTGTGGCAGGAGACAAACCTACACCTACTATCCTGTCACCAAGAATCCTGAGGTGGACTGAATTTCTTGCTACTTATTCTTACAAACTTATCCACAAGCCTGGCAAGGACATTGGACATGCTGATGCACTGAGTCGTTGCCCACTTCCTTGCCACAAGGAGGACTTTGAACCTGAAACACACACCTTTTTCCTAGAAACTGTTGCCAAGCTTCCAGTGCATGCTGCTGAAATTGCCAGAGAGACTGCCAAAGACACTTTATTGGCTCCTGTTATAGGCTGGATTAAGAAAGGTTGGCCTCTTCAAGATCTACCTCACCTGGCCCAACCTTTTAAGTCCAGGCAAACTGAATTATCTGTATTAAGAGGATGTATTTTGTGGGGTAACAGGGTGGTTATTCCTGCAAAACTACAAAAAGAGGTTTTGGAAATGTTACATGAGGGTCATCCTGGTATTGTAAGGATGAAGGGATTGGCCAGGAGTTATGTATGGTGGCCAGGTATTGACAAAATGGTTGAAAACTGGGTTGCATCTTGTCCCAACTGTCAGGTAATCAGGCCTGCCCCACTTCTCGCCCCCAAACAGGAATGGGAATGTCCTAGGGGACCATGGTCTAGGATTCACATTGATTTCGCCTGGCCCTACCAGAGGGCACACCTTTCTTATCATAGTAGATGCATATTCCAAATGGCTAGAGGTAATCCCTATGGCATTCACCACAACTGATGCTGTCATCAAGCAGCTCAAAAAACTTTTTGTAACCCACGGGTTACCTGATGTTCTTGTCTCTGACAATGGCCCTCAATTTACATCCAACCTTTTTGAATCCTATTTAGCACAACAGGGTATCAGACATGCCCTCACTGCCCCTGGGCACCCTTTGGCTAATGGCTGGGCTGAACGCATGGTACGTTTTACCAAGGAGAAACTTCAGCAACTGGGTCCTGGGGACATCACTGAGAAAGTTGAAAAACTTCTTAGTGTTCAGCACATCATTCCTAACCCATCTAATAACTTATCCCCAGCAGAGTTGTTGATGGGTAGGAAACTTAGGTCTTCCCTTGACCGCCTCCATCCCACTTACGCACCCAACGCACCACTAGATTCCACTTCCAAAGTTCACACATTCAGTGTGGGTGATTCTGTTTATGCTAAGAACCTTATGGGTGAACCTTTGTGGATTCCTGCTGAGATAACTCGAATCACAGGCCCTTGTTCTTACAGGGTACAAACAGAGGATGGAGTCCTCTGGAGCAGGCACATTGATCAACTTAGATCCAGGTTTTCTCAGGAACATTGCACTTGTTCCTCTCTAGTTCCCTCACCTGATGTCAATTCTAGGGGGGAAGGGGAGGAGCAGGAGGATGATCAGCAAGCAAGAATCCATCCCATGTGTAACGAGCCATTACGACAGGAACCATTCCAAAACCTGCCACAATGCCAAAATCCATCCTTAGAAGGGGAAGATCACTACCTGACTTGGGTGCTGACATTGGGCTGGAGATGGGTTGGGAGGAGAGACCAGATTCTAACAATCAAACAGGGTCTTCTTTCACAGGAAGTCCCAGTAGGGAAATGTCAGCAGACACATTTCCTCTCTCACTGGGTGAGAATGTTAAAACTTCTGAACCACGAAGGTCTCAACGTACACGTAAGAGCCCCACCTATTTAAAAGAATACATTAGATAGGTTCGGGTTTGGTATGGACTGAACCTAGTGGGGAGGGGTATTATGTATGTAGGTTTGAATGTCATTGGTTTAGTTTGAATTGTTCTTGTAAAATGTCAAATATGATTGGTTGAAAAGTGCGGGAAAACCCTGCACTCTGATTGGCTGGCAACTGTGGCTGCTGGCTATAAGTAGCAGCCGTAGCCCAGCCAAGAAGGGTCCATCGCAGAATTGCAGGAGAATCTAGTGACAAATATTCCCTGTGTCTGCTTTGTTGTCATTGAGGAACAATAAAGCTCCTGGCTGGTTTGTCCTTCAAGTATTTTGTGACAGTTGCTGTCAGAGGTCTCAATTAAACAAGATCTCTTTCCCTACACAAGCCAATTTCATTTAGCTGCAGAATGTAAAGGTTAACTATATTCTTAAGCACCATATTCAGACCACTTCTTAGGTAGAGAAGAAATCTACTAATACATGTTGTATCGAATGTTGAATCCGCCTGGAATCCCAGCTAAGGTAAGATGGTCATTATAGCTACAAGCGAATGACTAAGGAAATGTGTCGCATTCAGTTCAGAGTCCTGCATGACTACCCTATTATGCTGCATTGAAATGTATTACATGCCAACTAGTTTCCAAGGGTTACTCTTTCATTTGGGGAAAGGACTGCAGAGGTTCAATCGGTACAGCAATCGCCAGCATCTTAAAATGGATTCAGTAAACCCAATTAAACCAAAAGGACCACTCTCTCTAAATGCAAATTATTCAGGCTTTATTTGAGCTCTTTTAAAATTAGTTCCAGAATCCCTTTTCTCACTGATTAATGGGAATATAGAAAAAGTGCAGAATTTGTGTTTCTAGGGATGGGAGGGGGAAGAGGGTGTTAGATCATCCTGCTGTTGCTACATTATACCAGACTTTTATCAGCTGCAGTTTTATAAGCTGTGATGGGCCTTTTTTGCAAGATCATTTCTCAGCAAAGGAAGAAAAAGGAAAGAAAGGACAGCTTAAAATACTACTGCATTACACACACACACACACACGTGTGTGTGTGTGTGAGTGTGTATACCATATATGTGTGTGTATACCATATAATATATGTGTGTGTGTGTGTCCATCCTGCCTTCATTATTTTTTATAAACAACTCAAGGCTGTGAACATATCTAGTATTACTTCTTTTCCTAACAACAACAATCTGTGAAGCAGGTTGGGTTTGGGGGGGGAGGGGGCTGGCTTCAAAGTAACTAAAGTAGGACTAGAACTCAGATCGCCTGGTTTCTAGTCTGGGTGCCTTAACCACTAGCCCAAACTGGCTTTTCAATGGATGCTCTTGCACATATGGATCTATTTCACACATTACATTAAACCATAATAAGTTTTCTTTGGTTTTAGATTAGCACACTGTATTGTCCCAGTCTTTTTGTGGTTTATAACTCTTGGTTTAAAGCTTACCATGGTGTAATATTCCAGCCAGCAGTGTTTTAAGTGAACTGATTACCCAAACCATAGATAAGTGTGATATATGCATCCAACAGTAATTTTATGCTGCATACTGTAGTTGGATTTGCACATCATCCTAAGCCACATGTTGAAATTATACCATATTTCACTGTCTAAAGCACAATAATCTGATACATGTGGAAGATATAGGCCATTAATTACAAACTGTAATGACTGGGATAACACAACATACTAAGCCAAATCAAACAAGCCATCTTATGACTTTACAGTTAATAGGCTTCAATCTCACAATCCGTTAGGATCTAGACCTGTCTGACCTCATAATTGGGATATATCAGGATGAGATCAGGGGTGGGATTCTACCAGTTTGCACCTATTCGCTATAACCGGTTAACATTCTAAACAGTTCGCAGAACCGGTTGTTAGAAGAAATTACTGGCCTAATCCTGTAAGGAAGGCAGGAAGGAAACATTCTGGTGTTGCTTACAAAAACTGCCTCTCCATTAACCCTTATTACATTCTTGGCAGGACTAGACTTCCTGTCTCAGGAACGTCTCTGGAGCTTTTTTCCCCTCCTTTGCTGGTACTTTGCTTGTGTGGAGTGACCATTCAAAGTTACAGTGGCACTGAAAAAAGTGACTTATGACCATTTACGACTATTGCAGCATCCCCACAGTCATGAAAGGCCAGGCGAGGAGATGCGTGCCTCACCATGTGAGTGATATTGAGTTGGCCATGCCCAGCCAATAACATGACCACCAAGCCATGTCCACCCAGTCACATGACCACCAAGCCACATCCACCACCTAAGCCACGCCCACAGAACCAGTTGTTAAAAATTTGAATCCCACCCCTGGATGAGATCATTCCCTTTTGTTCTTTTATTACTTAAGCTCTAGGTGACAATAATTAGTGAATTGGATTTTTTGGAAAATACATCACCTGATATTGAAAGGGAGGTTGAGTTCTACAGTGAAGAATCAGCTAGGACTGCCCACCTCACTCTTTCTTCCAGTTGGGAATCCTGTATTGATGTTTTGTATTTTTAATGGTTGGAAAAGTGTCTTGATCAACCCAGTGATTCCTTTTCATTAAGCCCTATAGTTGTCAAACCACACTTTGTCAGAAATGTTTGATAAAGCAAGCAGTATAACAATTGATTAAATGAATAGGATGAAATGCTGGGAAGGAATCCTTAAGAAGCTTGCTGCTAGAAAGGGACTATCAGAAGATCCTCCTTCTCAGGTGCCCATCAAAATTCATAGCATCCTAGGCTGCCCCCCACCCCAAATTGCTTACAGATAGATTGCACAAGCTTCTATATCCCACTTCCTGGAAGTAAAGCTTCAATAGTAACATTTTGCATTCCATATTGTGGCTTTTCTCTGATGCTTATGCTGCTCTGGTTTAACTGAAGTTTCTGATTTGGCTTTTAATTTTGGGTTGTCTTGTGGTTAAAAGAAAACAGGATAGAAAGGTTGAAAATCAATATTGTTGTGGCTTAGCTAGAAGGGCTTTCCATTTGCCAGGATTTGTCCATTCTTCCTTTCTGTGCTTGTTCATCTCAGATTTAGCAATACCAGTCATCCCACGCAGGCAACAGAAGGCACTCTGTTTCTAGAAGTAGAAAGCAACAGCCACGTTGGTTTTTGCTTTTCTTTGTTCAATGGCATTGCTTCATACTCTTTTGGCACAGAGATATTTCAAGACAGCTCACTGGGTAAAATATGCCATGTACAGAACTTCATTAACCAAGACATTAATATCTCCACTGAGCTGCATAGATCAGCAGTAAAGAGATTGGAATTCAGCATGGAGAAATCGGCTCACATTTCAGCTCAAGGCAGTCTGCAAAAAAGACTTCTTTGATACTTATTTATTACTTTCTAATTCCAAAAATATCAAAGACCAAAGGAAACATATGATCATCTTGTTTTCTATCATGTGCTAGTATGTACAGTTTATTTATCTATGGCGATCTAAATTTTAGAACGCTAACCCATTATCTAGAAAGCTGACACCTGGGTTTGAGAACTGAATGCTGCATGACAGGATGAGCTCCTGTTACCTACCCCAGCTCCTACCAACCTAGCAGTTCAAAAGCATGCAAATGCAAGTAGATAAATAGGTACCACTTTGGTGGGAAGGTTACTGCATTCCATATTTTCCTGCTGGCCACATGATGACAGAAACATCTCTCAGAGATGCAAGCTCCCTTGGCTGAGAATCAGAGATGAGCACTGTCCCCTTCCAATGGCCAAGATTGGACAGAAAAATTTTAAAACTTTAAACCCATTATGTAATCGGGGCTATTCAACTAAGTTTTCTATTAATATATCAACTGTCATTTCTTCAAGATCTTGGCAAACTGAAGGCAAGATTTATAAGACTGCAGTATGTAGATAAAAATATGACTCAGGCATAGTTGCGTGGATATCTTTTGTTATAATATTATAAGCCCTTAAATCCAGACTTTCTGAAAATGCATTAGTGTTTAAGAAAGTCAGATGCATTGTATAGAACCTTGATTTTACTATTCTTAATAGGAGTGGAGAGATGGGTTCACTGGTCAACTCCCACAGGATTCTATAGAGGTTATACATGTGGTATAAATGCATCCTATGTATAGAATTCAATAGTACTCCTGATCTCCTTCGAATTATTCTTCCCAATGTATCTTTGTCTGTGAAGACACGTCATAATCCTAATCCAGCACCAAATAAAGGTATTTTGCTGACATTGTTAAATGCTTATTACATCCAGGTAGTCCTCAACTTACAGCTGTTTGCTTAGCAACCATCTGAAACGTTGAGCACTTGGCAACCAGCCCAAATTACGACCATTTGCAGCTCCCCATAGTCTCCATGACTGCATTTCACAATGTTTTGACAAAAAAATGGCACTTACTTCGGTTTTTGCAAGAGCGGCCCATAGCAAACCATTGGTTCACTTAGCCAAGGCATGTATTTAACAACTGCTGCAAAAAGAGCTCATAAAATTGTGTCTGTCATGTGGGTGACTTGCTTTACAAACGTCATGACTTACAACCAGGCTGGGAAGGCTCCATTACAGTAGTAAGTTCAGGACTACAATACTTTTATAGCTGAACAAACGAACTTTAGCCCTGCAGCCATCTATGGCATCTTTATCAGAGGTTGAAGAGCTGTAAAGGAATGAAGAGTGCTGGAAGAGAATAAGGAGCCTTAAAGATTGTTTCCCATCCTGATCTTTCAATATGAGAATAATTCCTCTCAATGCCACTCTGGATCCAACCATTGCTTTGTTTCTGAGATCACAAAACCAAAATTTTGGAAGGCCTTCTACATTGGCCTCGATATAAGTGCAGTTTGTACTGCAAAGGATACAACAGAACAGGACCATGACATCCTTGTTAGCCTAAGGAAGAACAGTGATATTCTGGCCAACCATCCCTGTGATGATATCATTCCTGCCAACAGTGAGAACTGATCAGAAAAATGTGTACCTCAGGAGCCATCTCAAAAAAAACCACAGTTGAAAGAGTGCACGATCAGGCTTAGCGTGAACTACCAAACCTGGACTACAAAAATCTGAGCAACTATTACAAGACAGTGATGAGATCCAGAATGCTTTCTGGCTGTCCAGTGGCTGCTTATATTTTGCAGATTTAGTAGATCATGTTGACTCACATCTGATCATAAAGACATTCATCTTTCTTTAAATTACTAAGCAAGACATAATCATTACTGATCTTTAGTGTTTTCCCAATCTTTGGTCCTCGAGATATGTTGTAATAGCAACTTCTCTTATGCCAACTATCCAGACTGGATAGTTTTAAAAAATTATTGAAAGATGTTACAGGGACTAGACGGAGAAGGACTGCTGTTATTTGCCCCACAAGCACCAATCTAGTTGGTGTTCAAGGCCAGCCAATGCAGCTGCTAAGACAGGACAATGTTTGTTACCAGATGCCAAAATCATTTCTCCCGTTTGACTGTAAGGTTTGCCAAGTGCTATTTCTATCTAGTAGTTTAAGTGTTAATGTTATTTTTTTAAAATAAGGATGATTTTTGTATGATTTCATCATTTTTATTAATATAAAGGTTATTGACAGCTGCTGGTTGGGATTTATTATATCATTGCCAGCCATAAGGCTTTATATTTTTAGGAAGTACACACTAAAAATGCAGGGTATAAATTTGCCCTCAAGGAAAACATTTGTTGCTGCATAAACAACATCATTCCAAACCCAGCAACCTTCCTTTTCATTTTCCCAGATGCCAACAAGAACTCATACTGGGAATATTTATAATTCA
The DNA here is from genome assembly GCA_009733165.1 of Naja naja. NCBI lineage: Eukaryota > Metazoa > Chordata > Lepidosauria > Squamata > Elapidae > Naja > Naja naja. The sequence goes on along the minus strand of CM019148.1, from coordinate 208,896,599 downwards.
CAACTAGTACTGTATATCTTCCAAGTTAAATGATAGAAAACTTTAATGAGATTGATTTAATAATGTTCAGTGTTTCTGTCACAGCCCCAGGGCAAAGCTCCAAGACATGGGCGGATCAGGTGTTGTGTCCACAGATTCAGCAGTTGCAGCCATCACTGATTTCTTTGCCACCACTGATGCCTGGCAGGTCCTTTTTGGGTCAGCACCAATGCCCTTTTGGCACATAAGGGTGCCATGAGCAGAGAAGACCACCAGGGTCTGGGACTCCTGCACCTCATCAGTTAACACCTTGTATGTGGCAAGCCACTGGTGTTTCAAGCAAAGCTCATTGTTGATCACCATTGATCAAGGAAAGCTTCAGCTGTGCTCCCTCAGCAGCTGAGGATTTAAACTATGCAGGACAGCCTTCCATTGCTTAATGCAACCAGCATCCAGGATCCTTGCTCCTGACTTCTGTTACTTTCTTGACCTCAGCATGTTATTGACCAAGTCTCTTGGCCTTCAGCACTTTCAAGGCTTTGTGTGTTTTGGGATGATGGAGTATCCGGCCTGGCTTTACTTCTCCTCTTTAGCCATCAATGCTCTTCCTTCTCCTTTCCTGACTCTGCTCCTGTTTTTGTCTGCTCCTGCCTATTTGCATCCTGCTCTTCTGCTTTCTCTCCCTCACCTCCTGCTCCAGCCAAGAATTCTCCCACTACATAGCCACATCTGTAAGCCTGTAAGGAGCGAGGTACACAACAACTAGCTGTGTACACCACTGGCACCAGCACTCTCCTTGCAACTCTCCCCGGCTTCCCTGCTGCTACATCTTCCCAAGCCCTTCCCTGGGGGGTGGGGGTGCTTCATCTCTAGCACCTCTGTTAGCCTTGCCTGCACTTGCTTTGAATCTTGCATGCCTATTGCATGATATTTGTCCCTTCCATTGGAGCCAGGGCACAAGGTGACACACTTAGAGGCCGCAAGTGCAGGCTCTGGAGTCTGTGAGAATGGGATATGCTTTCCCGCCCTTTTTGGAGGCTCCAAGGCTATACAAGAGCATTCTCTGAAGTTTCCAGGCCTCATGCAACCTGGAGCAATTTTTTTTCTGAGAGACAAAAACAAATTGAAAAATATTTACAATGTATAACTTGGTTATTTATTAAATTTATATGCCGTCCATCTCACTGGCCAAAGTGACACTTTGTTATGATTTGTTTCTCTTTTGGCCCAGTGTACCTCAGTCACGTAACTAAAAGACAATCATCAGTAGGCCAGGGGAATTTAATTAAAATTCAAAACTCACTGGGTGGTTCAGAAGCAGGTTTTAGATTACAATTTTTGTGGTCCCTTACCCCTGACCATCTGAAATGATGGAAGATTGGTCCTATATATCTGAGAATATCCGACTTGCTATCCTCAAGTTAATTGTTGGCAAGTCAGTTTGCATGGTTGTTATAAGATTGCAGTATCACATATTACTGCAGCTACTCAGATAAAAAATATATTTTAAGTATAGTTAAAAGCTTATACTATTCTATTCTCCACTGAAATTAAGCTAGTACATTTCTCAGGATAGAGAATTATTTTTATTGCTATCCAGTCTACAGGAAAATGCATGAACACAATGTTATTATCTAATACATCATTCCTTGTTAATGTACAGTGGCTATCAATACAGTAAGCATCCATATGTCTTATAATCTACAAATATCAGAAATCCAAAACATGTTTTGGTTTAAAACACATTTGCAAAGGCAACAAAATATTACTTTCAGGATATTTTATTTAGAGTTTTGTTTAAATTTATTTTACCCTTCGTCTTTTTTCTAAGATTTCAGGGCAAAGCAGAAACCAACACTCTAAATAAATAAAAGTAATTAAAAATTGATTTACAATAAATTAAAATGTGTGGGTATTGATATGGCTGTGTGATTTGTAGGACAAGAATAGCCTCACAATAAGGCTAATAGTCAGCCCTGGTATTTCTTAAGTGTATAACTAATTCCAGTCCACTTTGTATTTTTCCCAGCAAAATTAAATATGTTCATGCAGATGTACAGAGAAACAGACGACAGAACCTCCAAATAAGTCATGTGAGCCTGCGAAAAGGAGAGGGTTAATTTACTGATCAGAACAGCAGTGCTTTGAATGTCCTCCCACGTATTGCCAAGAACTTCTGACAAAAGACTGGGGCCTCCTTATTAGCTACATCAGATTTATTTTGAAAAGTACTGTTGCCCAGAATGTCATGCGTGACATTAGAACTGTTTTTATTGGGTATTTATAAAAAGAGCTAAAGCTACTGAGGGGTTTAAATTGGCAGGCACCGATGATGATGTGGTTAGTGATGATGATAAGATTGTGGTCAGATTTTACCAGCATCTGATAAAATGATCAGGAGAAAGATTTTTATTGAAAAGTTTTCTGGCTTTTTAGTCATTAATACAGGACATCTGACGAGCAGAAGTCTAAACATGGTATTTTCAAGAAGTATCTATGTGCTCCCAGTTGTCAGCTGATACATTTTTCAAACTTCCTTTATATCCAAATCTCATTTATCACCATTTTTTTTCTTCCTGTTTACTTGCAGACATCAAGCAAGCAAGTCTGGCACTTCAGTTAAGCCAGCCAAAAAGAACACACTGTGTATTTTACCTGTATATAAGAAATTTAAAACAAAACAAAAATAAAATTACACATATGAGTTAATATAAAAATACAAATCTACTTTGGAAGCTACTTGTGGATGCTGCTTTATGGGTGTGTGAAAATCGTAAGAGATCAGTACTGAATTTCTGTGCAGGATTTTTCCCTTTTAATGGGGTTTGGGTCAGAAGTGGGATCCTACCTGTTCCACTACTGGTTCGGTGATAGCGCACGCACCTAACGTGCATGCACCTAATGCACATGTGCAGCTTTCCACACACCAGCTGAGGCCTGCAGCACCAATCAGCTGAGAGGATAAAGAAGAGAAAAGCGCAGGGGCCAATCCTGTGCTTTTCTTTTCTTTCTCCTCTTAGCTGATCCTTCACTTTTTTTCCTCCTCTCAGCTGATCGTCAGGGGCTTTTTTTTAACTACCCGTTCCGCTGAACTGGTAGCATACCATCACTGGTTTGGGTCATGGCACGTTCACATTTCCCCATCTTCCTCAAAAAACAACAAAAGCAAAATGCCACCAATGAGTTGAAAAGAGTCTGGCTCTTTCCGTCATCCTGGGAATGGAGTGGATGGCAATGTGTAGAGCAGTGGTGGCTAACCTTTTTGTGCTCCTGTGCCAAAAATTGTGTGTGCTCACATGCCAGCACCCAGAAGGCATGTGCACGCCCTATGCCGCCTGCACATGCGTGCACAATCCCCACACCCCACTTACCTGCACTGCGCCTCACAGCTGATTTTTGGCTGGTTTGAGGCCTTTTTCGGCCTCCCAGGCTGAACAGGCCCATTTCGTCACTTCCAGTATTAACAGGAAGTGATGAAACGGGCCTATTCGGCCTGCAGAGGCTTTTTCCAAGCCTCTGGGAGGCCGGAAAAGGCCTCAAACCAGCCGAAAATCAGCTGTGAGGCACGCACATGCACAGTGAGGTATTATTATTATTATTTATTTAGACTTGTATGCCGCCCTTCTCCCTAGGGACTCAGAGCGGCGAACATTTAAAAACCATACAAATTACAATAAAACTGAATTAAACAACTACAAGTCTAGAATCAATTAAAAATTAAAATTAAATTAAAACAACTAAAATAACCCACCCCCGGGTCAATCCAGACCGGCCTGCTGAAACAACCAGGTCTTCAGGTCTCGGCGAAAGGAGCGGAGATCAGGGGCCAAACGAAGATCCACAGGAAGCTGATTCCATAGGGCGGGCGCTCCCACAGAAAAGGCCCTAGCCCCAGGAACCACCAGCCGACAATGTCTAACCGACGGAATCCCAAGGAGGCCCCTCCTGTGGGAGCGCACGGGGCAATCAGAGTGTGATGCTGGCAGGAGGCATTCCCGCAAGTACCCTGGACCCAAGCCATTTAGGGCTTTATAAGTTGTTACTAGCACCTTGAAGGCAACCCGGGAGGCAACCAGCAACCAGTGCAAGTCACGCAGGAGGGGTGTAACATGGGAGTGTTGGGACACCCCCATCACAGCCCGCGCGGCTGCATTCTGCACCAGCTGCAACCTCCGGGTGGTCCGCAAGGGCAGCCCCATGTAGAGAGCGTTGCAGTAGTCGATTCTGGAAGTGACGAGCACATGAGTGACTGTTCGAAGGGCATCTCGGCTCAGATAAGGGCGGAGCTGGTGAACCAGCCGAACCTGGGCAAAAGCCCCCTGGCCACAGCTCCCACTTGCTCCTCTAAACTGAGCTGTGAATCTAGGAGGACGCCCAAATTCCTCGCCCTATCCACGGGGGGCAACACCTCTCCCCCATGACCAAAGATGGCATATCCACTGAAGACCGAGATGCTGGTAAGAACAGCCACTCAGTCTTGGCCGGATTGAGCCGGAGCCTGTTACTCCCCATCCAGACCTGCACCGCCTCCAGGCACCAGGACATCATGGAGAGAGCATCACTGATTTGGTTTGGGGTGGAGATGTAAAGCTGGGTATCATCCGCATATTGGTGATACCTCACCCCAAAGCCACGGATGATCTCACCCAGCGGTTTCATATAGATATTAAACAGGAGAGGTGAGAGGATCAACCCCTGCGGCACCCCACAAGTGAGGGGCCTCGGGGCCGATCTCTGCTCTCCTGCCAACACCAACTGCGAGCGGCCCGAAAGGTAGGAGGAGAACCACTGCAGAATGGTGCCCCCCACTCCCAACCCCCAGAGCCGCCGCAGAAGGATACCATGGTCAATGGTATCGAAAGCCACTGAGAGATCTAAAAGGACCAGGACAGAGGAAAAGCCCCTGTCCCAAGCTCGCCAGAGATCATCCATCAGTGCGACCAATGCTGTTTTCGTGCTGTGTCCAGGCCTGAAGCCCGATTGATACAGGTCTAGATAATCAGCTTCCTCCAGGAACAACGGAAGTTGCTGAACCACCACGCTCTCAACAACCTTCGCTAAAAAGCGAAGGTTGGAGACTGGACGATAGTTGTTTAAAACGGCTGGGTCCAAGGCAAGCTTCTTGAGGAGGGGTCTGACCACCGCCTCTTTCAAGGTGGCGGGAAAAAACCCCTCGCTCAAAGAGGCGTTGACAACTGCCCAGAGCCAGCCGCGTGTAACCTCCCTGGAGGCATAAACCAGCCAGGAAGGACACGGGTCCCATAAACACATGGTGGAAGACAACCTCCGCATGATCCTGTCCACTTCATCCAGGGAGACAGGGTCAAACTCAACCCAGATAGAATCAGCCAGACTCGTCATCACTCCATCATCCACACCCTGCCAGTCAGAGTCCAAGCCGGCCCGAATCTGAGCAACCTTATCCGCCAGATGTAAACTAAATTCCTCTGCTCTGCCCCAGAGAGGGTGCCCCCCTCCTCCAAGTGAAGAAGGGAGCGAGTGACCCTAAACAGGGCCGCAGGGCGATCATCTGCGGACGCGATCAGAGCGGAGAAGTAGGCACATCTCGCCGCTCTAATCGCTTCCAGGTAAGTCCTAATATAGGCTCTTAGCTGGAGACGCTCAGACTCAGAACGGCTAGTCCTCCACCTGCTCTCCAGGCGTCTTCTCTGCCGCTTCATCCCCCGGAGCTCCTCAGAAAACCAAGCGGCCAACCAGGGTCTACGGCGAGGAAGAGGCCGCAAGGGGACAACCCGGTCGAGCGCTGCCAAGCACCAAAGTCTCGGCCGGGCTGTGGTCGAGGGAAGTGGGAAAGAACCCCAGCGCCGTCTGAAACCTCTCAGGGTCCATCAGGCGCCTGGGGCGGAACCATCGTAGTGGTTCCTCCTCATCCCAGCAGCGAGGGACAGCCGATTGGAAGACCAGCCACAGGAGATAGTGATCTGTCCATGATAGGGGTAGGGTAACTGGTGACCCACCCCCCAGATCACTACACCACCGTCCCGGAACAAAAACAAGGTCGAGTGTGTTCCCCCCCTCATGAGTGGGCCCCTGAATCACCTGGGTCAGGTCCATGGCTGCCATGGCTGCCATGAACTCCCGGGCCAATCCCGATGACACCCCCCCCAGAGAAAGCAAGTTGAAGTCACCCAGAACCATAAGCCTGGGGAACTCCACCGCCACCTCCGAGAGAGCATCAAGCAGCCTGGGAAGGGCCTTCGCCATGCAGCTGGAGGACAAGTATGTCAGCAACAGACCCAACCGACCTCCCAGGCCCAATCTCAGGAGGAGGGACTCACACCCGCCTATCTGCGGGAAAGTGGCCTCCCTTGGAAACAAGGTCTCCTTGATAACTATGGCTACCCTTCCACCCCTTCCCTGAGTTCGAGACTGGTGCAGCACCCAGAAACCTGGGAGACATAGATCACACAGAGGGACACCCCCCTCCGGTCCCAGCCAGGTCTCCGTAATACATGCCAGATCCGCAGCCTCCTCTTCGACAAGCTCTCAAAGGAAGGGTGACTTATTAGCAACGGATCTGGCATTTACATACACCAGCTTAAGCCCAGGTACCACATCTCCCAGGACCCCAGGGGAGCGGGCAGAGACCTGAGGGTCGGAGCGCATCACCGCTTGCAAACAGCAGGGATGTACTCCCGAAATATAATTTGGCCCTCTGTCTCGTCCCCTCCTGCCATAACCGATCACCCTAGGGATTAATGTTAGTCCCACCCTGCCCACAGTGGACCCCGTGGACCCCTCACCCAGCTCCCCCACAATGAGACCCATTTCCGGCCCGGATAAACCAGGATATAGTAACGGGGGCTGATTTCCCTCCCCCCTCCCTATCCCATTAAAACACTGAATTAAAAAATTTAAAAGACGTCCCTTAGCACCATATTTAAAATTTAACCCCTTGGTCGCGCTGTGCCACCTCTCGGGATCCCAGGATCCATCCTTAAGGTAGGCTCTTGATAACCCGGTGGGCCACCCCAAAGACAAGGGAGCAGTCTGGAGGGCCCATAATTCTAACAGTGAGTACGCAAGCATGTTACAAGGGTGGAAGAGGATGGAAAAAGAACATTCAGCATGAAGATGATTAAACAGATGTAAAATGCATGAAGGGAAAGGTCCAGGCAGAATGTCCACAAAGTCCCACACCCCCCAGCTCTCTCACAGCTGTAACAGGTAAGTTTGCCTGCGGCTCGCATACCGGCACAAATGGCTCTGCATGCCACCTGTGGCACAGGTTCACCATCACGGGTGTAGAGCTTCATTAAGGTCAGAACACAGGATTTAAATCACGTAAATGAGAATTGGTCCAATTTTTTGTAACATGACAGTTTATGGGATTGTAAATCTGTACTCATCTTAAGCTTGTTATTATGATTCATTAATGTCTGTTTCACCTGGCAGCAGCTCTGGGCCTCTATATGGCAGCCCTTCCAGCTCCACTACCCCACTATTTTATCTAAACAAGGAATCTTGAAATGCTCTATAAAAAGCATGTGGCTCTGCATACGCATTTCACTCCCCCCGCTTCCCTCAATATGTCCCTTTGTTAAAGCAGTCAGTGTAGTGAAGCAACTGAAATGACATTCTCCTTCAACAAAAACAATGACAAGGGCAGCCTCTCTCCCACAAAGTCCATTCACACCTCTAAATTTCAGATTGTAGCATTTAAAGATGAATTAGCCCCTTCTTCCCCCAAATGAGGGATCCTGGCAGGTTTTCACTCCCTCAAACTTAATTTTTTTTCTGGAGTCTTCATTATAATTAACACACTTAAAAATATTGTAGGAGAGCTCTTTTAGCCAAAAATCAGAAGTAGTACAGGGCCATTTTTTTTCCAAACTCACACCTTTTATTAAAAGGCATACACTTTCTCATGAATGTTTGCATCTTTTAATAAAGTCCAAGAAGGTGCTACCAGAAACCTTCTGACATTTGAAAAGTGTGATTCGCAGTCCTCCAATTCACCGTTCTTCTGAGATACTGTGACCTGAAACCAAAGGATACCATGTCAGATCAGGCCAGAAGAGGCTATGCCATTAAGTTCTGTAGCAGAAACTTCTTTGCCCCCTGAGTCACTAGAAATATAATAATATAAGTACAAGAAGACGATGGAGCTACTTTGGCCACAAGGGGCATATTGACTTATTCCAAAATAATGTGCTCTATAATACTCAACAGATAGGAGACAGCAAAATGTCCAACAGTTCCACGAACAGAACTCCTAACTCCCAGTAAATATTTGTTAATTTTGGAAAAGTTGCAACTTTTGAACAATTCATAGAATGTTAGAGTTGGGGTTGAAGTTGGTACTTGGGGCCATAGAAGAATTTACACGATGATCACAGAAAGTTGCTGATCTTTGGACTGAGGTGACTAGAAAATCCTAAAGTTATTCTCATGTGATGTTTCAAACGTGATCTGGTATCTACAGCAAGAGAATAACAGCTACTGCTGTAGCCATTCCAGAAGGTGAACCTCAACTCAACACAAGTTCTTTTTCTTCTCCTGACATGGAGAGTATGAGAAAGTCTATGTCCCCTTCTGGACTATCAACTGCACTGACTTGAGTGCAAAAAGGAGCTGGAAAATGTCTTAATACTTTTTCAGGAATCCATGTGACAATCAAATCAAAGCTGTAGTGTCCTCATCCTTATCTGCTGCCCAAAAGGCAGGAACAGGCTTTAACTAGTATTGCAGTCTTCTACCCACAATGCAGCAAATGAAGCAGTAATGCCCAAGGCTGCTTAGCCATTTAGAAATTCAGCATTCAAAAGGTCTGGCTTTAAGCAGCCATTGCTACCCTTTAACTCATGCAAGATCTATTACACAGACAAAAGCCAGGAAAAGTACCAGGGCCAGACAAGATAACTCCTTCTTGCTTAAAAGTCTGTGCTGACCAATTGGCCCCCATCTTCACCCAAATCTTCAATAGATCACTAGAAATGTGCTATGTTCCTTCCTGCTTCAAAGGCTCTACCATCATCCCAGTGCCAAAGAAGCCCTCCATCAAGGAACTGAGTGACTACAGACCAGTTGCTCTAACATCTGTAGTTATGAAAATCTTTGAAAGGCTAGTGCTGTCCCACCTGAAAACCATCATGGGTCCGCTGTTAGATCCCATGCAGTTTGCATACCGAGCAAATAGATCGACAGATGATGCTGTTAACATGGCTCTGCATTACATCCTACAACACCTTGAATCTCCAAATACCTATGCAAGGGTCCTCTTTGTAGACTTCAGTTCAGCATTCAATACCATCATTCCAGACACTCTTCTAAGTAAATTAAACCAACTAGTGGTACCTGAACACACTTGTAAGTGGATCATAAGCTTCCTAACAGACAGGAAGCAGCAGGTGAAGCTAGGCAGAATCACATCTGATACCTGTACAATCAGCACAGAGGCCCCTCAAGGCTGTGTGCTTTCTCCACTTCTCTTCTCCCTATATACCAATGACCACATCTCAAATGATCCATCTGTTAAAATATTGAAGTTTGCTGATGACACAACAATGATTGCTCTCATTCAAGACAATGTCGAATCTGCATACAGACAGGAGGTTATACAACTTGCCTCGTGGTATAACCGGAACAATCTGGAACTGAACACACTCAAAACCGTAGAAATGGTGGTAGACTTTAGAAGAAACCCTCCCATACTACCATCTCTTACAATGCTAGACAACACAGTATCAACAGTAGAGACCTTCAAATTTCTAGGTTCTACTATATCACATGACCTAAAATGGACACCTAACGTCAAAAACATCATCAAAAAAGCACAACAAAGAATGTTATTTCTGCACCAATTCAGAAAGCTCAAACTGCCCAAGGAGCTGCTTATACAGTTCTACAGAGGAATTATTGACTCTATCATCTGCACCTCTATAACTGTCTGGTTTGGTTCTGCAACCCAACAGGACAGACACAGACTTCAGAGGATAATTAGGACTGCAGAAAAAACAATTACTACCCACCTGCCTTCAATCAAGGATCTGTATACTGCACGAGTCAAAAAGAGGGCTGTGAGAATATTTACAGACCCCTCACATCCTGGACATAAACTATTTCAATTCCTACCCTCAAAATGATGCTATGGAGCACTGCACACCAGAACAACTAGACACAAGAACAGTTTTTTTCCCGAACACCATCACTCTGCTAAACAAATAATTCCCTCAACACTGTTCAACTATTACAAAGTCTGCACTACTATTACTATTAACCTTCTCATCAGTCATTATCACGCATCCCCTCCCACTTGTGATTGTAGGACTGTAACTTTGTTGCTTGTATCCTTACAATTTATATTGACTGTTTCCTAGTATGATTTGATTGCTGATTGTACCCTATGACTACCATTAAGCGTTGTACATTACGATTCTTGATTCTTAATGAATGTATCTTTTATATATACTGAGAGTATTTACACCAAGACAAATTCCTTGTGTGTCCAATCACACCTGGCCAATAAAGTATTCTATTCTATTCTATTCTATTCTATTCTATTCTATTCTATTCTATTCTAGTAACTGTTTAATAATCATTTATGTAAGAGTCGCATATCTCTTCTAGAATGTCACAGTTCTTTCACTCACTGACCCTACAACCGAGGAAATAATTCTTAGAAAAGGTAGTTTATGCACCATCTGAATTTCTTTTTAGAAACTCATATCAACCAATGCCTGAAACTCAAAACTCAGTCATATTGGAGTCAAAAATCTTGATTGCAGGCATTTTTCTTTCTCCCTTACACAGTTTTATAGATAACATTACATAGATGGAAGCACATATTAATTTGGTCCTACCTCAAAATCTCAAAGAATAGTTCTTTAAAGATAATAAAAAATAAAATAATAAAGAAAACCCTTGCTAATTCAGAATTCCCAACAAACTGTAGCACAAGAAGAAGGATTTATAACATGTCTGCTTAAAAACAGGAGCCTCATGCAAGTCAGCAGTCTTTTATGGTAAAGTTGATGCTAATACATCACCCTCAAGAATTGAGAGCCATGGCAGCCTGAAGAAGCAAGAAAATTCAGTACATCCTAAAGAAACATGGAAAACAGCTCTTGGAGAATATTCCCCTTAGCAATTTATAACACTACCAACCTATCACTGTGGTAATACATTGCACTAATGCAGATAAGGTTTATATCATTATAGCAGCTGAGAAATGTTATAAATTGCTAATGTGAAAGTCTTAACTATCTAGAAAACATGATTGATTAATCATCAGGGCTGCTGCTTATATTTATTTATTTTGTAGATTTTCCTCCATGTTCTTTAATTGTTTTATAATTTTAGAATTGTAAGCTACCCAGGGACACTTGATTTGAGTTAGGCAGTTAATTGAATGGAGGAAGGAAGGAAGGAAGGAAGGAAGGAAGGAAGGAAGGAAGGAAGGAAGGAAGGAAGGAAGGAAGGAAGGAAAGAATTAATTGAATTAGACTGGGTAGATTCTAATCCAACTTTGATATTTGTCCCCAAACTGGTCAATCCAGATGCAATGTTTCATCAAGTTGTCTTTGGCTATTTTGAGGTAAAAGGACATTTCTGTAAAAATACACAATTAGTCCATATAAACTGAGTGCCCAAACCTCTAAATACTATAGTAAAAAAACACAGGAAAAAGCAGAGAGTAATATCAAACTGTAAAATTAATTTTATTTATTTATTTATTTATTTATTTATTTATTTATTAATTAGCAATTCATGTTTTTTTAAATGTATGGATTTCTGCTTATTAACCCTCCTGGTAAGGAAAATGAATCTCTACTCACAAACTTTCTTGGTAGAACTGCTGTCTCTGCAATAGCTGGGCTATTAGTACACTATGACTTAAAAATAAAGCCATTGACAAATAAATGCAGGTAGGGGAAGAGAGAATGCTCATCAGATCAAGTCCACTTCACATATACTTGAAATTCATGTTTGTATATAGATGAATGGATCAAAGCAATAACTTTCCAACAGATCCATAATGTATTTTTAATATCATCCCAAAATTATTATTCCAAAGACTGCAAATAAAATTAACAAACCTGCCAGTGGTTTTCCCTCAGTTTTAATGTTCCAGATGATAGCAAGTCATTCTGAAACAAAAACTTGAGCAGATGTCTACTAATTAGCTGCAATACACATTTTAGAAACCACCAGTATGTGTGTAGTGATTTTAATGGCAGCATTATTGATTCTGAAATAGTATAACAATCCACTTTTAGTGTCTTGCTGTGCTAAATACAGTACTCACTTATTAATTAGATTTCAAATCATTATCTAAAAGTGTTGCATTACTGGACAACCCTCAAATCCACATAAATGATTCATCCAGATGGGAAGGTTATTTATTTTCCAACCACAGAATATATTTGTTAATTATAGAAATGCCAATTATTAGATACAGTAGAATAAAGTCACAAATCTATAAGATCAGTCTGAGTGTACAACTTGCAAAAATATTGCCTCAAAATATAAATAGTTGTTTGATATAGTTATTACGGTTCAGGTCTCCCCAAAGGAATTCAAGTTTACTAGGAAATTTGGGGCCTGGTCTTTTCTCTCAGCTTAACCTATTCATGGGGTTATTGTTGTGGGGGAAATATATATCTTGCCTGGAGCTTGTGGGAGGAGAGGGAGAATATAAATCTAACACATAAATAACTGGTTATTTTGGTAGCCATCAATTACTGGCTTGTATAGAAAAACATTTTCAAAACTGAAAACATGGTTTAGCAATAAACAAGGCTCATTCAGGAAATTTTATTTTAGATATACAATTTTCCAAAAATCATCATGCCTAAATAGATTTTTTTTTAATTAATTACTGTAATCTGTAGAATGCAGAGGAACAAAGTATAGAAATAATGTACACCTAATGTAGGAGAACTATAATTCTCTAGGAGTTCTCAGACTCTGTTCCAATTATCACAGCTAATAATTGCATGTTTATAATAATATTAATTGTAATAATAATGACAATTATATGTTTTAATTGGCTTCCAGAGGAGGAGGGGGTATGGAAATTATACTATGCTACAACAGTAGAAAGTAAGCCTGATTTTTCATTTGTGGGGAAGGGCCCAGTATACCTATTGCATATTGCTTTGGTAAATAATCCTGACATAACATGCACTGCTACTGAACTTTGGTGTTTTGAAATCAGTTTCAGAACACGACCTAAGAGTGGCCAAGAAGCTGTAAAAAGGTGTGATGACACATAGTCTCTCAAAATCACCTAAAACCCAAAACATGAATTAAAGTCCGGCAATGTCTTCAACTTAACTGTTTTATTAATCACAGTTTAAAGTCCCAAAAGTAAATAATGAGGCAAAAGAAAAACAAGAACAAACCATATTGGCGAGAGTTCTGAATCAAACCAAGATAAGTAATCATACGTTCCAAGCAGATAACTGGGGAAAGTCCTTGGGAAGAACTCCAACAAATATAAACCTCTTTCAAAGGAAACACTAACTTTGACTCCAGCAATTCTGTATACGCAGGTACAAACATATATACATAGCTCCCAGCTATAAGCCCTGAGGAGGATCATGGTCCTCTTCTCCCATGACCATGCTTTTCCCTGATCCTCTCCTCCCTACGTGCCCTGGGATGGATAGAGGATGGGCCTGGATCGTCTTCTGATTGCTCAGCCGGCCTCTGCCCTTCCCCATCCTCCTCTACCACCTCTGGAGCCACACTCCCACTCCCTGTTGGCTGTTCCTCCTCTTTCTCGGAGTCAGTCTCCACCAGGGGCATGACAAAACGGGGTGAAGGTAAGCTTAATGGCCACCCATGGTTTAATTAGCACATAGGTAGTAGGATGAAGAAAAGGGATAAACTTAAAAAGGAGAATATTGTTATTACTTGGTCTTCAAGTTGCCATTACTCCCAACTCCCATTAGCCTCAAATTATTTGTTCCAGTGGTCTGAACTGAGGCTGAAGGGAACAGAGAGTTAGCAACACACAAAGGCATCAGGCTCTCATTCTTTTCTTAAATTTTAATGAAGAAAACTTTGAATATTTATGAAGTGCCAGAAGATTCAGGTATTAATTTTGCCCACATGCAAAATTTGGGTTTGGCACAGAATTCTTTTGCACATGAATCACAAGCTTGGCCCTAAGTAAACAGGAAGGAGATATAGCTTAAGTGGAGAATGCATTCTTTTTGGACAAGAAAATCAGAATTTACCCCAGCTGTTTGGAAAACAAAGTAGGCAATTTCCTCAGAGCATGATGGTGAGAACAACTGGGCTTCTGATTGCAAATTCTGGCTGTTGTTGGTTTGAAACAACCAACCATTTTCAATAAACATATCTTACCACAAAGTGACTAATGAAGCAGTATTTTGATCAGTTCACATTAGGAAAAGGAGATATGAATGGCAATACAAGAGACCTTAAGTATGTTTAACAGTAAAATCTCTCTCTTTAGAAAAACTTGGAACACCAAAGATATCCCTGAGTGCACCTACCCATTTACCCAATCTCCCAACATTTCCTGGCTCCCATTTTAGAAAGGATAAAGCAACACATCATCATGTGTAAAAACAAAGCACCATGCAGAATTGAAGAATGAGCACGTCTATTACAGAGCCACCCATTAAAAAAACAAGAAAAAGAGAGAGTTCTGAACTGATTGGAAGGTTTCCAATCACACAGAAATGATTAAGCTGCCTCCCTCCAGTGGTTTAGCTTGAGAATGTCTTCTGAGAGATAGACATATCTGAGGTAAAATATTTAAATAAATAAATAAATATTATATTTCTGTGGACCAGGTTATTATTATTTTTCTTCAAAAACAAAGAATTACAACAATAATAGCTATTTTTTCCAACTAGCCTTCAATAACTCCCCATATTGCTAATAATATTTCACCATATATCAAAGGAAGTCCATGTTGCACCGTTTTCACTGATGACCATCATCACCAGATAAAGGACCTAGCAATAGCGGTACTAGCTACTTCTCCAACCTCTGGTTTTATATTTTTAAAGACAAGATGAAGGTAAAAGTTTTGCTCAGACCTCAGAAGATGTGCCACAGTGAGGCCAAGTGAGTTTCATAGGTTAGTATTACATATCGAAAGCCATTATAATCTCAAAGAGGTTATATGCACCAGTCTCAATGACATAACTTTATAATCCTTTCCTTAGTTTTTTTAAAGCAATTATTTTTCAAGATCAAGAAACCCATTCCATGAAGACTTTGTCTTTGTAATTTACCCACCTACCCAAGTAAGGAAATGCCACATTTTCTCTCATAAACCTCTGTTTATAAAGTATACATATCAGCCCAACTGTTTCTGAAGCAAAATCACACCAATAAAGTGTTTATAGTTGGATAGGATAGGAAAATTTCTAAAATAACAGCAGTTCCCTAATCGTTTTTGGGAAGCCAATACTCTCTCTTTTATATTATCCTTTTTATTAGTTTATAATATAAAATACAAACATACAAAAGTAAATAATAGGAAGAAAAGGGAAGGGAAAAGAGAGAGAAAAGAAAGAGAAGGTGTTGACTTCAGACTCCCTTTGGTGCAGTAGAATACGACATCAAACCCCAATTTTTTACTTTTACGTGACTATATAAACTAGCCATTTCTATAACAACTCATCTAACTGGTAAAACTCAAAATCAAAGTTTCATCCCCTACCTCAAGCACAAAGTCCAGAAGTGGTTTCCAAGTAGAAAAAACAATAATTGTGTTTTTTTTCTTTAATCAAAGCAGTCAGTTCAGCCATCTTTGCTAACTCCATCAACTTTTGCAGCCATTCATCCATTGTGGCAATTGAAGAGTCCTTCCATTTTTGTGCATAAAGTAGTCTCGGGAAGCCAATTCTCATTGACAATAAATATATAAAATATATAAAAGCCATTATATAGATCTGTTCTTGGGACATGTGGGAAAGAGGAAATCAAAAGGCAGACTAAAAGTGAAAAAAACAGCACGGAGAATAGAAACTAGCATAAGTGGGAGTTTTGAAGCTATCCTGGGTGTGTCCAGCTGTCTTGGCCATGGTGGCAACTTTCTCTTCTTCATCATCCCACATCTGGTACCGAAGCAGTTCCACATTCTGCCTCAACATTAACCATCAATATGAGGAAACAAGGCAGGGTTCTCCACTCCAAGTACCTCTTACAATTAACACTCCTGTGTGTGTGTGTGTGTGTGTGTGGAGGGAAATAATTCCAGAATAAGCAGTCCTATTTAGCAACATGGAAATAAAGATAGCTTGATCTATATTGACCTTAGAAGGACATGACCTGCTGTTGGGGTGGCATGCATTTCTTTGGTATAAGGGAACTAAAACACAAGGGTATTTCAGAAGACATTATATTCGAGAGGCTTTGTTTTTAAATTGGGAGAAGATTAAAAAGCAATACTATTTAAAAATTCCATTATGGATATCTACTATTGAAGCTTTTTCTTATCCAATAATATATAAAAAGGAACAAACAGTTAGATATGGTGAGATATTGAATGAAAAGGGTGAACTTAAATCTATGCAAGTGTTGGAAGAACAAGGTATAAAAATGAACTGGTTTTCATATTTGCAAATACAATCCAGATTTGATGAAGGTATTAAATTAGAAGGTATTTATGATAAGTTGACTGACTTAGATAAAATTTTGATAGGTACTGATGAAAATGTAATTTAAAAACTTAAGGACATTTATTAGAATTTAAATTGGAGGAGGAGCAAGTTAAAGAAATGATTGCTTGGGGAAAATTTTTTGGATATGGGATTGATTTAGAGAAATGGCAAAAATTATGGTCTCAAAATTATAAAATGACAATGTCAACTGCTTATAAAGAAAATCTGTATAAGATGTTTTACAGGTGGCACTTACCCCCGACGAGAATTGCGAGAATGTTTAAGAATAAATCGGATAAATGTTGGAAATGTCATCAGATACCTGGCTCATATTACCATATGTGGTGGACGTGTTCGGATGCAAAAAGATATTGGACTAAAATCCACACGTGGTTGGAAAAATGATAAAACAACATATAGACTTTAAACCGGAAATATTTTTATTGGGAATCATACCAGAAATCTACAATAAAGAGTTCAAATATTTGATTGTAAATGTCTTAACAGCAGCTAGAATTGTATTTGCTAAGAATTGGAAAAATGATAAAATACCTATGCAGAGGAAGTTATTAAGAAAATTATGGACTGTGCTGAAATGAGCAAAATGACATTTGAAATCAGAGAACAAGAAGATAAACAATTTTATAGGATATGGGATTTGTTTTATCAATGGTTGGATAAAAAGTCTTGGTAATGTAATAGATTAAATAATTTGTAATAGAAATTTAATAGATTGATATAAAATATAATATAGACATATATAACCACTGGATGAAAGTGTAATATAAACTTTATAACAAAATTGAGAATATCTCGTATAAATGATGGAATAAATAGTTTAGTCATGAATGATTAATAATTGATAAATATATAAGCATATTTTAGATTGACAATATGAGGATTTTTTACAAACTGTGAGTGATGACTACGAAAGGATAACACAAAAGATCTGTAACCAACTGACACACTGTATGTATATAAAATGGAGGATGGTTTTATTTTTTTTTTATGTTTTGTCTGTATTTGTCTGTTTTAAAAAATAAAAATCTTTTAAAAAAATATAGCTTGACCTAGTTTGCCATTCCCTATGCTAAGAATTATTAGTGATATCAATGTCAACTTTTGACCCAGAGTGATTATGTCTGGAAATAAATGCAAGTACAATGGTCTGTGAGCTGAGTCATAAAGACACCGAAGTGTTTCTTTCCTCACTGCTTGATGGTGTGTTGCTAATATTCAGAAGAACTGTAGAAAGAAACAATGTGTCTAAAAGCAGGAAAGCAAGTTTCTTCTTTGAACATATGAAGTGGTTGAACCACACCACTGGTGCCAATGTAGCTTTGATCGGCAAGTCAAAGCTCTTCAGATAGAACCTGCAATCAGAAGCAAGTAAGTAATGCTCCATCAAGTGCTAAGCATCTGCAAGAAAATGGATCTTAGTAATTGGAGGACAAGAGCTTTAAATCACCATGTGGCTTAGCAGATGAAAAGCAAATAAAACCAGGGGAAGCTGTGAGTTAAATTATGCGAAAATAAAGGAAATATTTCAACAGTTTTACCTCAAGAGTCCAATTTAAGTTTGTTTCTGGCTCCCAGTTTCTCAGAGGTATGGAAGTTTGCAACATGCACACAAATTCCCCTATATACCACTTTCAAATAAGGATCAACATTTGTTATCAGCTGTCATACCCATTTGAATAACTGCAAACATATAAGAGTGGGAAAACTACATATATGTTTGTCATTTTTCAGCACACTGTATGACATCACTGTAGAATATACAAAAGACAGTTTGATGTAGTGGTTAAGGCACCAGGCTAAAAAACCAGAAGTTCTAATCCTGTCTTTGGCAAACAAAAAACAAAAAATAGTTGGGTGACCTTGGGCCAGTCACTGTCTCAGCCCTAGGAAAGAAGCAGTGGCAAACATGTCTGAAAAATCTTGCCAAGAAAAACATAGGGATTAGTCTAATCAGTCACTAGGTATCAAACATTCTTTTTCTAAACATATATATAGAGATGTGCATACATGCAAACACATTCAAACATAAACACACATTTGCGTTGCAAAAGTCAGGTATCTTTTTTAATTTTTTTTAATTCATATTTATATGCCGCCCTTCTCCGGAGACTCAGGGCAGCTTACAATTTTTGGAGCACAACCCAATGCGCTTAGCAATAGCCTTCATTCCATTGTATATGCCTGCTTATTACTAAGCGGCATTTTTACAAAGTCAGCTTATTGCCCCCAACAATCTTGGGTCCTCAATTTACCTACCCCAAGAGGATGGAAGGCTGAATCAACCTTGAGCCTGGTGGGATTCGAGCCTGCACTAATTGCAGGCAGCTGGAACTTAAGTGCTAGGCATTTAACAGCCTGCACCACCAAGGCTCTTTAACCTTAACCAGTTTAATCTTTAACCAGTTTAATCTTAAACTGGAAAGGCAGACAAGATAATTCAAAGAATACAAATTTTGCTTTTATTATTATTTTTTTAATTACATTTATATGCCGCCCTTCTCCGAAGACTCAGGGCGGCTTACAATTTTTGGGATACAACCCAATGCGCTCAGCAATAGCCTTCATTCCATTGTATATGCCTGCTTATTACTAAGCGGCATCTTTACAAAGTCAGCTTATTGCCCCCAACAAACTTGGGTCCTCAATTTACCTACCCCGAGAGGATGGAAGGCTGAGTCAACCTTGAGCCTGGTGGAATTCGAGCCTGCAGTAATTGCAGGCAGCTGGAACTTATTCAAAGCTCTGACAGTTTTTCTCAAAGACTAAGATCTGATTCAAGTCAGCAATATTGAAGACAACAACAACAATCCCCCAATAAGATTAGGACAGTTAAAATTTTTGGTACAATTTGACTATCTTGGTAGCATCATAGATACAGATGGGGAAGGGAAGCAGATGTGAAGTGCTGAATAGGCAAAGCAACTGTTGTCTTCCAAAACTCAATCTTCCATAAACACAGCAATCAAGATCAGATTATTTAATGCCATTGTTATACCAACTGCCATCTGTACTAGTGAGGCCTGGAAATCTACAACAAGAATTATTCTAAGATCAATGTCTTCCAACAACATTGCCTCATAAGGATTCTTTGTATCTCATATTGGAACCATGTCATAAATGAGGAAATTCCACAAAGAAGCATTTCATGAAAACTCCCTGAGATAATGACAGAATGAAGAATGCGCTTTGCTAGACCTGTGTGCCACGTGGGTGAACAATGTCCAGCAAAGACCGCAATAAATTGGATATCACCAGATGGTCAGAGAAAAAGAGGAAGGGCAAAGAAAACCTGGCACCAAACATTTCAGGAAGATCTGAAAAACATCCATCTTAAATGGAAGGATGCGGAGACTGTAGCCATGGACTGAGAACTTTGGAGTATGCTTGTAGCCCAATGTGCTTAGCCCAGGATGTGAGAAGGTCTGATTTGAAAGACAAGTCACAAATGGCAAGTACTAACAATTTATATTCTGTCAGAAAATTGACAGTGGCACATTTATTACTTGGGGACTAAAAAATGAAGTGATTATTTGGATTATCCATGACATATCAAATGCCATACTCTGTTTTCTATATTTACTCAAATCATCTAAGTTTTTCATATTAACTCATTAAAAAATATACTTTTAATGAGTTGCCCCACATATTCAAATGTTACCAAATGAAGAGTCCCAAAAAACTACTTACAATATCAAGACTAACCTGGAAGTAAAACCAAAAGCAAGAATTAAGCTATCCAATTATTTTTTCACATTTTCAGGTAATTAAAAAAGAAATTTATTGTGGATATGTGTTACTAAGGTCAGAAGATGGTACTGATATATCTGGAGTGATGTTCTTTAAGTATACAACACAGAATCTTTTTATTATTTATTTATATCCTGCCTTTATTATTTATTGTAAACTCAACGTGATGAATATATCTAATACTCTTTCCTTTTATTTTCCCCACAATAATAACCCTGCAAGGTGAGTTGGGCTGAGAAAGAGTGACCAGCTCAAGGTCACCCAACTGGCTTAATGGGATTAGAACACCTGGTTTCCTGGTTTCCAGCCTATATCTTAACCATTAGACCAAACTGGCTTTTAACAAAAAAAAAATTAAGTGAAGTTAAGTAAAGAATCACCTTTCTTCTCAATAATGGAATAAACCCTATTATCATCAGATGGTTAATTTATGAATAAATTTTTATCACCTGAACATTCTCATCAACAATGGGGTCCCTTAAGGTTCTCATACTTTATCACAAGATGTTACTTCGCCACTATTGCAAATGTTACTTCTTCTCTGACTGGATTAAAATGAGATGACTTTATCAGACAACTTTCCAAAAAACTACTTCCAATATCAAGACTAACCTGGAAGTAAAACCAAAAGCAAGAATTAAGCTATCCAATTATTTTTTCACATTTTCAGGTAATTAAAAAAGAAATTTATTAATACTCTGGAAGAGATGTTTCGATAAATCTTCATCTAAGAACAATATTTTGAACAGAAGAGGTTAGTTTGTTACCTTTTTCCATTTCAAAGGTTTGCATCGCTAGGTAGCTATTTTTAAAAATGTACTTCTAAAAGGCTGTGGATTTCTCTGTTTCCTTAAAAGAGGTAAACTTTAGTAAAATACTATGTGTGTGTGTGTGCACACACACACACACTCACACACATGCAATATAACCAACTACTGGATTTCTATGTCTTAATTTGATATTATACTATGGTTATTTTCTGAATACTAATCTCTTATTGAGAGTCAACTTGGTGTAGTGGTTAAAGTATCTGGCTAGATACCAAGAGACGCTGAGTTCTAGTCCCACCTTAAACATGAAGCCAGGCAAGTGACCTTGGGCCAATAACTGTCTTTGTCAGTCTTGAGAAGAAGGTAATGACAAGCACCTTCTGAAATCTTGCCAAGAAAACTGTAGATATTTGTCCAGGCACTCACCAGAAATCAAAAGTCCCTCAAGGGGGGGGGCTTTTTATTTGAAATAAATACACTATCAATCAAGTTGTTCTGGTTAGTCTAGAATACATTAATTATTAAAACTTGTTTTTAGAGAACAATTGTGCTATGGAATGAGTCTGTATTTGAGTAAATTTGCTAATTATTTTGATCACGACTAAAAATTCTACTCATAAAAAAGTTAGCAATGAAACTGTAACTCTACTACATGCTCAGGTTCAAACAGCTAACCAGACAACTAACAAACTTTATATCTAGAGACAGAGATAGTCTGATGGCACTAAAGGTGTGGTGAGCAAGTGAGATATTCACAGGTATACTGGCACCATGAAGTGTTGTCTTGCATCTCTAACTTGAGCTTGTACATTGTTTTCATTTTTGTATGGAAATATTTGTGTTTCTGTTATACTGACTTTACTGATGATGTTTGTCTCTTCGTTATACTATTTTTAGATTTGTTTTGCATTACCTTGTAAACTTTTTAACACAAAAGGCTCTACAGTATTAACCTACTAACAACCCCAGTTCCCCATGGAAGAGAGTTCAATTGGAAGTGTGCTTCAGCATTGATCAACATATTGCAGGTATCTGTGATGAATGTCTTCTGAATGAATATAAGAAACTGTCTTCTTTTTTCACTATGGCAGATAGATTGATTGATCCTTTTTGGTTTCTGAGATACTTCAAGTGTCATTATTATTCTGTAATCTTATAGTAATAAATATAATGTGGTGCCCTAGATTCTTTTGAATTGCCATTTGACACTACACACTACAATACACGGCAGAGTGAACAGTTGTAGGGTAAAGAAAGGTTATGTGAACGTTATATCTGCAAGATAACTTTGCTTACAATGTGATGTTGTCTGTCTCACTCACAGATTTTACTGATAGGCAGAATCTTCCCATTCTTTCCCTGGAGTTGATCAGAACTGAACTTAGATTTTTTTTTGCTTGCAGAGGAAACTGTCTGTCTAGAGCAGGGTTTCTCAACCTCAGCAATTTTAAGATTTTATTTTATTTTATTTTTATTTATTTATTTATTTATTTATTTATTTATTTATTTATTAGACTTATATGCCGCCCTATCTCCTGAGGGACTCAGGGTGGCTTACAATTAAAACAATCCCAATACAATTACATAAATGTTAAAGGAATTAAAAACCAAGGTCTCATTTGTCAATTAGAATATTTTTAAAATACATTTAAAACCCTCCCCCAGTCCCCAAGATGAGGGACTTCAGCTCCCAGAATCCCCCGCCAGCATGGGGAATTGGAATTCACCACCTTGAAGTTGAAGAGGTTGGGAAATGCTGATCTAAGGACTGGATTTTACTTTTCATGATAGGCACAATAATTTGAACTCTTCTTTTTCTGTAGCACAGCCACATTCACAGCCTTGAAAACTTTTAACATTCTCTAAAAGTTGTCACCAGTTTCTAGTGGCAGAACAAGAAAATAAATAAATAAATGTATTTAAGTATATGAAATAAAGGGAAAATAATATCTAATTTGCTAAACTTAAATGGACACTAAATTAAATCTTTCCCTCAGAAAAGTGCGGGTTGCTGATCTACAAATAGATGCGTATGCATTTCGACCTACATAAAAATATGTCCATATTTTCATAACTGGTTATTCATAATATATGTAATTAGACAAGCGATTTAATTAGATAGACAATATTTAACCCTATTATCAGAAATATTTATTTTTAATTCATTTTTCCCTAAGATATGTTGCTTTATACACTGCATACTTTGGGTAGCAACTTTTAGGAAAGTGAAAAAGCCAAAACAACAAAAGTCTTCTTTACTTGATTTGGAACAAGAATTGACCTCTGATTCATTTATTTACTGAGATTATTCCATAGGAACCTTACCATTTGCTGTTGCTGGCCTTAATCCAGTTGCTATTATCTAGACCAGTATCTTGTGCTTCTTTCCTTGACCGACCTTGTTTTCTCACATCTAGGTGGATTAGTTTGCCTTCACTTCCCTAAAAGAACATTTTATCCCCTGATAAAACACCAAGGCCTAAGCCTAATTCCCTAGATGGCATGACTAAAAGCTCATTTTGCGAATTCCTAGCCTTGAGAACAATGGTCATGGTCATGAGTGCATGAAAAATTGTTATTTTAAAGCTGGAGCAATTGTAACCATTATGCCATGTATTTTTTTTTTACTTCTAAGACTAGATTCTTGGTGCCCAAATGCCACAAATAACAGCCTCAGCTTTGTACCTTTATTTTTCTTGCCAAAACTGACTGTCTGGAGAACAGTTCTAAATTGTGCCCAATACAGGCTTAAAGGTTTGTTTCTTATTTTCAGTCCAGATCTAAAAATTGAAACTTTGGATAATTTTTCACTGTCTCTCTAAGCCTTCATGATTACCATGTAACTATAACAACTTTCTGTCTGCTTCCAGCTTTTTTTCCCCTCTTTATCTTTTTCACCTTGGGTTCATAATTTCAACTGCGTCCTCAAGGCTTTTGTTCAATGTAACAATTCAAACCTGTCATTTCAAAAACACCTTTTTCTCCTTATTCATGGAATGTTATTCTCTTCTGTCCATTCTGTTGTCTTTTAACTTTAATCAAAATTGGTTGAACAGTATGCCAGTTTAGGTTTTATTTTGACAGAAATGTAAATTTTACCAAGTTTTCAGTTCTGTAATACCCAAGAGTGTTTCACAGTATGGCTCTGTTTCCATAACAATGAAGAGTTTATTTCTCATGGAACATAAAAAGCAGATCAACTAACCTAATCAATTAACTCCAGGAGTTTAAATTTATCTCTCAGTAGACTAAATCTTGCACAGTTTAACCAACTCCACCTAATCAGCTGGGGTATTAAGCAATCCTTATCTCTCCCAAGACAAAATCTAGAGACCGTCTAAAAAAAGTGGAAGTCTGCGGTCCAATCTGGGTTGGTCACCAGAGGTTTAGTCTTCAGAACTTTCCAGGATGGGCTCCAGCATGAATCCAAAAGTTCAGAAGACTAAATCTTTGTTCCTGGTGACTGACCCAGACTGAATTCTGCAACATTATCCTGGGACCAGAGGTGGTATTCAGCAGGTTCTGACCAGTTCTAGAGAACAGGTAGTGGAAATTTTGAGTAGTTCAGAAAACTGGCAAATACCACCTCTGATTGGAGATTTTACAGTATCCTTCCCCTGCCACGCCCACCAAACCATGCCCACAGGACCGTTAGTAAAAATTTTGAATCCCACCACTGCCTGGGACATGTATATTTGCCTTCATTGTGAGTGAAATTGTAGGCCGGTAGTCCACATTTTCTGACAATTCCTTATAATACTCTTTTTCCATTTTTTACAAATACGGTTGCATCAAGAATGCATACTGGAGACATAAATTGAATTGCTGGATGAAATGGAATCCGTGAGAATCTTGAGTACAGAAAGTATTTATTTTCAGAAAATCTTTGTGGCAGTACAACAAAATTAGAAGAAAAATTGGCAGCTTTCAAATTGCTTTAATTACTATATTTATTGCATTACCAGGGTATTTCTAATTTTAAATAATGTGAAATAACTAAACGCACAGAAATTTATCATAATTGTTTTCTTTTCTTTTTTTATTTAGATTAAGGGATACTAGGGCTTAATTTGATTTCTAAGGAAGGCCTTTTGATATTAGGAGGAATATTGTAGATACACACTGGCATTTGTTCCTCAACCAGCTGTAATCTATCGCTTTTCTCAGTTTTTATGATTATGTGTCATGACATATTATCTGTGTAAGTTGCACAGATAATATGTTAAAAATTGCATGAGGATCACCAGAGCCTTTTGGAGCCTTTTTTGATATTTGAGAGTATTCATTCTTTACCTTTATCCAAAAATTATCAAGAATTTTTCCAATAAATTCTAATTAAATTTCAAGTTGAGGTTATTGGGTAAGGGTACATCCATTCATTTCCTTAGTGTGAGACTAAGATGGAATTGGTTTGATTTTGCTTCAAAAAAGGGATTTTTCAACCAGTCAGTTTTCAGCAGATATATTTGGAAAACAGTGCTGAATTTTCTTTTCCAATTCTTCAAGATGCTCAGCAGTTTGTGTTATGACCTCACTGTTGTTTGTTGCAACAATATTTGGGAACATGTCCATATTGTCCTCTGTCATTTACCAGTCTAAATCTTAACTTTTCTCTCACAGCATTAATTTTGGCTGAAGAAGACAAAGACATTTTGAGCTTTGCTTTACATGCCAGAGTTTATCCTTTTTAAATAGTCAAAATCATCCTCTAAAATAAAATAGCTTTGCAGACCAAGTATCATTTGCCATGAACCTTAAAATTCTTCTTTTTGCTTAAAGGGGAGGGTGGGGCGGGGAATCAGCATTTCATTTTTCAGTTCATAGACATGTGACAATTTTTTTTCCTCAAAAGCCCTTTGGCCTCTCTTTGGAAAAGGAGGTTTAGCAGATTTGTTCCAATTTCTTCATTAAGTTGGGTAAATAAATGGGGCTTAATTGACATAGATTGAACATAGTCCAACATTTTCACAAATTTGTCTTGTGGAATTTGCTATTTATGGCCAATTGCTATGAATATTTCATGTCCCAGAATGTAATCCTGTGTGATAATATAACTGTTTTTTTTCACTAAAGACACAAAGACATTTATTGACTCAATAAATATCTGTATAAATTCCTACACAGAATTTCCAGGGGCATGAAAGGGTTTCTAAATCATAGGTCATGACTATGTAAATATCTTGAACCATGATTGTTCTGTTTCTTTCCAACATAAGAACTTCGACAGCCTTTCTGAACAAGAGTGTAGTAACTGCCAATTCACCTCTTGGGACAAGGGAAGGAGATATGCCATGATGATTATTAAAAAAAAACTTATTGTACTTTGGAGGGGGGAAAAAGAGAAAAGAGATGTGTCTCCAAGTCCTCACTGCAGCAGCTGGAAGATTATAAAAAAAAAGTCTACTGCAGTTCTTGCCTATATGTGCTGAAGTCCAATAGTGAGTCTATTAACTAAAAAAGATGACGTTTGTGTCATTCATGTTATAAGAATAGTACTACTATTCCTGTTTAAAATACACTTAGAAATCTTGTTTTCTGAACAGGTTTTGGTAAATATTAACATTAAGTAGCACTTCCTGCTTGACTGAAGCAATTGGGGAGATGGGATTTCTGTGAATGGCTGTTTGGGGAGTTTGCTTGAGAGAGTTTTTTTTTTAAAGCAAGGCTTGCAATCTGCTTGATTTTTTTCTTCTTCTAAATAAACTACTACTACTTTTAAAAATACTAAATGTGTTCAATTAAATGTGTTGTATTGTCTGCTCCTTAGTTATAATTCTATCCATTCCACTTTGTTTTGGGTGGCTAGCTAGCTTCTAACATATTATTCACATCAGGGAACAGCTATCTCTCTATAAAACAGCAGTGCAAAAATCTGCTAATATCTGTCATATCTCATTGAAAAGATTTCTTCCCCCAGCATTTGGCCATATACAAATAAAGCTGTAAATTTTCACAAATGTAAGAAAGAGGCCACTGGCAATAAAATATGGATGATCACTTTTTTGTTGGTTCATTTTGCTGTGTGTTTTTTAAATTAGCATATCACTAATCAAGCCACAGTGATTCAGGCCAAATTATCTTTTGCTTAGACTTCTTTAATGCATTTTGATGCTTCCTTTGAATAAATTTCCCAGACATTAGCCACTACTACCAAGTGTGTACTTCAGTTACCATATATCACTCAACTTGAACTAACTATATAACACAGGGGTGTCAAACACAAGGCCCGCAGGCCGAATCCGGACTGCAATGTGGTCAGATTCGGCCCGTGGGGCTGTCCTGGAAAATGTAAAGGGCTGGCCCACGTCTACCCAGTGCGAAGTGGAAACATGCCAGCAGTTTGGGGAGTGGTGTCAAGCTGGCCACACCCACCTAATTGGACACGCCTAATGTGTGGTGTCAAGATGGCCATGCCAACCCTGGAGGTCAACCACAGCCCTGATGCAGCCCTCAATGAAATTGAGTTTGACACCCCTGACATAACAGGTCATTTATTTCCAAGCTAGTTCGGAGTGTTAGCTTGGATCTATAAAGCTCAAATGGCTTGAGGCCACGTTCTGAAAGATTGATTCCTTCCTATAACGAACTTGCCTATGATCTACAGTCACCAGAGAACTTGCTTTATGTTCCATCAGCAAGAGAAACTGGTTCAACTACAACAGTACCAATTCTGGAACCTCCCAAAGTAAGATAAGTAAGTACCATCTCTGCTTGCAGGTATTCGGCTTTTTTATTTATAGAAATATAAAAGAGTACAGACAGACATTCTTGCTTTTGTTTTGCATTAAAACAGAGCTAAGCATCTGTACATTGATTTGGAACCCTGATTAGACTAAGCTAGTTTTTGAATACAAATACTAATAGCGACTTAGCACTTAGCAGATGCCTAGGTTCAAAACTAAGCAGAATCGGGGCTGGTTAGTACATGGATTGGATTTCTGCAGACTATAAAACCTGAAGGCTGGATTGGAAAGCCAAAAAAAAAAAAAACCACCCAAGAAACCAGAACAAACCACTTCAGTCAGCACTGCTCCCAAACTACACAGATCTAGCCATGACGTTACCAATAACTAAGTTCAAAAGCGGATTTTACTAAAAGCAGTCTGCCTGTAACATTATTTGGAAGCAGAAACTAAAAGTGAGTGACATACGAAGTTGAAACATAAATATCTTCCAATTTGAAAAAAAGGCCAGGGCTCCAGCTTCTTTGAAGTGTACAAAGTGTTCATTTATTAATAAGTGTCCATTAGTTCACTTCTTCTTGCACAATACTTCTTTTTGACCATAATGTAATTGTTGCACAAATGCCATTTTTATTTATTGCTATTTACAGTTTTTTCCACAGACTTAAAATAATTTGCTCATTAGTTTTAGCCTGGCTCATTCCTACTGATAAATAGGTCAAAGTGTCCTGTCACATTAAAAAACAAGATTAAGCTTTCAAAGGAAACGTTACTGGCAATATTCACCTATACCCAATTTAAACATACAAGTCTCCATAGGGGGAAATGGTGGCTTCAGTTCAATATATCTTGCAATAAGCTACTGCCTGCACCTTGATAATTACATTCCTGTTGAATGCTAACCATGTTCTGTTGCACCTTGAAAAGGATTGGGAAAAGGTTGTTTTCAAGAATCGGAAAGGGAAAGATTATGTGCAAAGTAAACAAGGTTTTGCACAATAAATCAACAAAAGCAACACGATTCTCATTTTCATAGCGGTTATATTGCATAGAGCAAAAGTCAAGAAAAGAACTGCTCATAGGGTAGGGTATTCAATAGATTCCCATTGCCCCCCTGTTAGGTTTGCATGAAGAGACAGACGCGGAGTGCTTCAAGCTCTTTTGTTTTATTAGTGACTACAGCTCAGAACGGACCCAATTTGGCTGGGCTGCGGCTGCTACTTATAGCCAGCAGCCGCAGTTGACAGCTAATCAGAGTGCAGGGTTTTCCCGCACTTTTAAACCAATCATTTCTGACATTTTACAAGAAAGTTCAAACTAAACCAATGATTTTAAATCTACATACATAACACCCCTCCCCACTAGGTTCAGTCCATACTCAAACCCCATCTATCTAATGTACTCTTTTAAATAGGTGGGGCTCTTACGTGTACATCGAGACCTACGTGGTTCAGATGTTTTAATGTTCTCACCCAGTGAGAGAGGAAATGTGTCTGCTGACATTTCCATACTTGGACTTCTAGTAATAGAAGAACCAGTTTGGTTACTACAACCTGGTCTCTCCTCCCAGTCCATCTCCAACCCAATGTCAGCACCTAAGTCAGGTAGTGATGTACAGTCTTCCACTTGTAAGGATGGATTTTGGCATTGTGACAGGTTTTGGGATGGTTCCTGTCGTGTTGGCTCGTTATACATGGGGTTGATTCTTGCTTGCTGATTATCCTCATGATCCTCCCTTCCCCTAGAAGAGGTATTAGGTATGGGAACTAGAGAGGAGCAATTGCGATGTTCCTGAGGTAATCTGGATCTAAGCTGATCAATGTGCCTGCTCCAGAGGACACCATCCTCTGTTTGTACCCTGTAAGACCTAGGGCCTGTGATTTGGGTTATCTCAGCAGGAATCCATAATGGTTCACCCATAAGGTTCTTAGCATAAACAGAATCACCCACAGTGAACGTGCGAATTTTGCTAGTGGAATCTAGTGGTGCGTTGGATGTGTAAGTGGGATGAAGGCGGTCAAGGGGAGACCTGAGTTTCCTACCCATCAACAACTCTGCTGGGGATAAGTTAGTTGATGGGTTGGGAGTGATATGCTGGACACTGAGTAGTTTTCAACTTTCTCAGTGATGTCCCCAGGACCCAATTGCTGAAGTTTTTCCTTGGTAAAGCGTACCATGCGTTCAGCCCGGCCATTAGCCGAAGGGTGTCCAGGGGCTGTCAGGGCATGTCTGATACCCTGCTGTGCTAAATATGATTCAAAAAGGTTGGACGTAAATTGAGGACCATTGTCAGAAACTAGGATATCGGGTAACCCATGAGTTACAAAAAGCTTTTTGAGCTGTTTGATGACAGCTTCAGCTGTGGTAGATGCCATAGGGATAACCTCTAGCCATTTGGAATATGCATCTACTATAATAAGGAAAGTGTGCCCTCTGGTAGGGCCAGCAAAGTCAATGTGAATCCTAGACCAGGGGCCCCTAGGACATTCCCATTCTTGTGTGTGGGCAAGAGGTGGGGCAGGCCAGACTTCCTGGCAGTTGGGACAGGATGCAACCCAGTGTTCAACCATTTTGTCAATGCCTGGCCACCATACATAACTCCTGGCCAATCCCTTCATTCTGACAATACTCGGATGACCCTCATGTAACATTTCCAAAACCTCTTTTTGTAGTTTTGCAGGAATAACTACCCTGTTACCCCACAAAATACATCCTCTTAATACAGATAATTCAAATTGCCTGGATTTAAAAGGTTGGGCAAGTTGAGGTAGATCTTTTTTTTTTTAATTATATATAATCACACATAAACAAACATAAACTTAAACAACATATAACCACACACAAAGCGTACATTAAATTGAACAGGTATTGCTAAGTTCATCTCACTTATTGTCCAATGTAGATCAAATCCAGTTTAAGATAAGCTATTGGATCTTTCTTCTATCCAGCCATCCATAAAAATTGTTCCATATTTTATAATAGTCCGTTTCTTCCTTGTTTTTTAATTCCATAGTCAATTTGTCCATCTCTGCGCACGTAATAATTTTTCTTAATGTTTCTGCTTCAGTTGGAGTTTCAATATTTTCCAGTTCTGAGCAAAAGCCATCCTTGCTGCAGTGATAATATGTATCATTAAATAGAAAATGTCTTTCGGATATGTTCTTTTTGTAATTCCGAGTAAAAAGAATTCTGGGGTGAATTGTATCTCCTCCTTGCACATTTCCTGTAGCCATTTATGAACTTGATTCCAAAATTCCTGGGCCTTTCTGCAACGCCACCACATATGATAATAAGTACCTTTTTCCTTGTTGCATTTCCAACAGATAGGTGAGAGTTTATTATTAATTTTAGCTAATCTTATTGGTGTCATATGCTACCTATAAAATAATTTATAAAGGTTTTCTTTATACGGGGTTGCTAGGGTTATTTTTTTGTTTCTAATCCAAATATTACGCCAATCATCCAGATTTATGTTATAACCAAAGTCTCTCATCCATAGTACCATTGTTTCTTTCACAATTTCTTCTTCCAGTTTAGCCTCTAATAATACATGGTAAATTTTTTTGATCATTTTTTTATCCTGCCCTAGCAAGATTTCGTCCAATTCAGTCCTTGTTGTACTGATACCCAATTCCCTCTTGTCCTTTGCGTATTTAGATTGGAGTTGCAGATAGGCCCACCATTCCAAATCTATTCCTTTATCAATCAATTGTTGTCTAGTTAATAAATCGCCTTTTACATCTAAGAGCTCTTCGTAGGTTATAATTTTGTCGTATCTTAATAAATGTGGGTGCATCAAAGCTTCTAATGTTGATAGCCAAATTGGGGTTTGAATGTACATTTGTTTCTTGATTTTAAACCAGGTGTGTAAAAGTGTCTGTCTAAGTTTGTGTTTTTGCACATAGCTATATCCTTTTATATTGTCTTGTCCAAGAAAAGCATGCCAGCCTGACTGAAGATTGTATCCCTCTAATGTTAATACTCTTGTATTAGTATGGTTGATCCAATCTTTTAACCACGTCATTATTGCAGCACTATGATACAATTCCCAATTTGGCAAACCCAATCCACCTCTCTCTGGCGTCTTGTAGTAATTTTAATTTTATCCTCGTTTTCTCTTTGCCAAATAAAACTTGATATTATCTTGTTCAACCTGTCGAAAAAGGCTCTATTAAGTATTATAGGAGTGTTTTGAAAAAGGAATATTAATTTAGGTAAAATATTCATTTTTACCATGGCTATCCTGCCCATGAAGGATAGATTTAAATTGTTCCATCTTATTAAATCCTCCGATATTAGTTTAATAAGGGGTCATAGTTATCTTTCTTGAGGGAGCTAAATCTGGTTGATATAATGATTCCTAAGTACTTTATTTTTTCCACAATTTCAATATCCATTATTGTGGCCAGTGATTCTTTCTGTTTATTTGTCATATTTTTCGTGATCATTTTAGTTTTATTTTTATTAATTTTGAGTCCGCTACAAGACCAAATTCCTCCAGTTTCTGTAACAATATGAGTCCTGAAGTTTGTGGTTCTTCCAAAATAAAAAGCAGATCATCAGCAAATGCTTGTAGTTTAAACTCTTCCTTCTTAATTTTTAATCCTTTTATGTCACTTTCCTGTTGGACCGTCCTGATTAAAGCCTCCAGGGTCATGATAAACAGCAAAGGGACAGTGGGCATCCTTGTCTAGTTCCTTTCTGTATTGAAAATCTTCTCGTCAGTCCCCCATTTATTAAAATTTGGGCTTCTTGTTTTTGATAAATAGCTGTAATAACATTTATAAATTTGGGTCCTAAATTCAGAAATTTAATTTGTTGTAAAATAAACTCCCATTTCACATTATCAAATGCCTTTTGGGCATCTAGAAATAGTAGCGCAGCTTGATCAGCACTACGTTCTTCATAATACTAATATATCTAGTGTTACCCTAATGTTATTTCTGAGGTGTCTTTGTGGGAGGAAACCATTTTGATCTACAGAGATAAACTTATTAAGTATTCTTTTAAATCTTTCGGCTATAATGGTCATAAAAATTTTATAATCCACGTTAAGGAGGGAAATTGGTCTATAGTTGCCTGGTTCTGTCAGGTCAGTTCCTGCTTTTGGGATGATAGATATTCTGGCCTCTTGCCACGATTGGGGGCATTTTGCCTTGTCGAGGACTTCATTAAAGATCTTCAACAATTCTTTCCCTAAAATTTCTTGTTGCGATTTATAAATTTCTGCGGGTAGGCCATCTGGCCCCGGGGCTTTTTCAGTTTTTGCTTTATGATGGCCCCATATACTTCTTGGAGGGTTATGTTTTGATTTAAAAATTCTTTATCCTCATCTAAAATTTCTGTAAAGTCAATTTTCTTCAAGTAGTTTTGATTCTGGTTCTTTGCTATATGATTAGCTTCTGTGTACAGGTCACTAATATTTTTTGGATAATGCACTTTTTTCTTCCTCCTTAAAGCATAACTTCCCTTGTTCATTTCTTAGTTTGGTAACCCACCTCTTTTCATGTTGTTTTTAAGTCTAGAGGCTAACCAGCCCTGGTTTGTTTTGCTTCTCAAATTGATATTGTTTCTTTTCTTTAATTTCTGGGCAAGTTCATCTTTATCAAGTAGATTTATTTTGTGATTAACCAAATCCAATTGTAATTTGATTTGTTTATCTTGTGGTGCGGCTTGCAATTTATCAACCCATTCCTTATACCTTGTTGTAATTTTTCTCTCTGCTGTTTTTTCTCCTTGTTCTTTTTGGCCATATATTTAATGGACACCCCCCTGATTACAGCTTTAGCTGTATCCCAGTTATTCTGTAGCGAAGTATCTTGAGGATTGTTTTCTCGAAAGAAAAGTTCTAACTCACTTGTCAATAACTTATTAAATTATTCCTCTTTTAAAATAGACCTCTGAAGCATCCAGTTTCTTGGTTGTTGTTTCCCTTCCCACCTTAGCCTAATCATATTATGATCACTAATGCATTTGGTTCGATTATTATGTCTGCAATTTCTGAGTTTAATCTTTTTGTCATCCATATCATATCCAATCTTGACCAGGACATATGGCGATTAGAGTAGTAGGTAAATTGTTTTTTATCTAAATTCCTTTCTCTCCAGACATCATTAATATTAAACTCTTTAGTAAGATCTAAAAATGTTTTGGGTAGCTTTTTCTTCTTTTCCAAGTTAGTGTTATTTCCCTATAATCTAATAGTTTATCCATAACCGCATTAAAGTCTCCTATGATAGATAACTCCTGGTACTGCAATTCTTTAAGTTTATTGTGTAATTTTGAAAGAAGGATTCCTGGGGCTGTTTGGTGCATAAATTACCACTAGTAAGCTTTTAATCTCTCTTATTTCAATCTCTACCATTAAAATCCTGCCTTCTTTGTCCGAATATATTAATGAGGCTGGATACTTTCTTTTATATAGAGTACCACCTCTCTTTTTCTTTTGGTCTAGAGATGAGAACAAGTTTCCCAATTTTTATTTTCTAATAGGTGTTTCTGTTTTTGTGAAATGTGAGTCTCTTGTAAAGCAATAATGTCAGCTTTTTGTAATTGTAAGTATTTAAAAAGCTTTTTTCGTTTATTGGAGTTTAAACCATTGATATTCCAGGATAAGCAATCACATACGCTTACATTTTTATTGTATTCTATATTTGGTACTTCTAGTGACTCTAACATCTTTGGGTTCTTCTAATCGTTCCTCTTCCCATTGTCATCATCTTTAGTTTCTATTATATTTACCTTTTTATTTATATCTGATTTCCCTTTCCTCTCTCCTCATTGATTCCGATCTTCCACCTCTCGTTCTCTATTCAGTTGTTGATCAAAAACATCTCTGCTTTCTCTATCGTGTCTAATTTATATTTCTTGTCTGCCCAAGTCAGCATTACGCCTTCTGGGACTAACCATCTGAAATTAATGCCTCGTTTTATAAGTTTGGTAGTTAAAAATTGATAGGGTCTTCTTAAATCCTTATTCTTTTAGGGGTCTGTTTGAGTATTATAATCTGCTTACCAGCATACTCTACAGTGTTATCCCTAGCTCTATGCAGAATTTCATCTCTAAGAGATTTCCTTACAAGTTTTACATGGACCTCTCTCGTAAGTTAAGTCGCCTAGCATAGTTGGTTTTGCACCCTGTACAGTTCGTCAATGTCCTTTATCAACTCTTCCTTTTCCATTTCCAATAAATCAGCAAATATGTTAGAAATCACCACCCATAAATTTTCACCTTTGTCTTCTTTCACATTTTGCAATCTCAAATAATGGCCGCTTTTTCTGCCTCGAGATGTATTATCGCCAATTCTAATTCCTTATTTTCCCTTTCTAATTTGTCAGTTATTTCATCCACCCTCTTCTCCTCCCTGTTTACCTTTGTTTCAATTTCTATTATTTTTTCTGATTCTTTTCATCTCTTGTTGAAATAACTCAAATTTTTCATCTATTTTTTGAATTTTTCCTTCAAATCCGTCTCACCGACCCTATCTCTTTTTTCATATCCTCATGATTTTAATCATCATGTCTTGCATTTCTAACATCAAAGCCTGTAGGTCTTTCGGGATTTGGGCTCTTTTGGTAGCATTTCATCGAGTACCTTTGCGCAGATGGGCTCAACACAGTTGTAGTAGTCACTGATTGGGTGGGTGGTTTCCTAATCAATTGCACCCGGTTTCAAACACTCGACATTTTTCAAATTTACTCACAATTTTCCCCACACCGTAAGTAAAACCTAACGTCCCCCTGTGCCTTTACACCAAATAACTCCATTCCCGGATTTCCTCCCCTCTTCTGAAGATTGTCTAACATAGAAATTATAACTAAAGTGCCTTCTGTATCTAATCAAATCCCAACAGTGTCCTTATATCAACAAGTATAATTGTTAGTAGTAAAATCAGTTGGTTTCTTCCACTCAATAAGTAATTATTCTGATCTCCTAAAAGCTTATCTAATATCTAATATCTTAGCTTCAGTTAATACAGTTCTAAGTTAATTGTCTTATCAATTGTAAATTCCGAATGATTTCGTATTCGATATTTTAAGTAAATAAAAATCTAATTACAAAAGGAGGAGCAAAAAGAAAAAGAAGGAAGAAAGAAGGAAGAAGCAACAAAGGGGGGGGAGAAAGTGAAGAAGGAGGATCGAAAAGAAAAGGGGGGAGAAAGAAAGTATCCAACTTAATAGAGTAAAGCCTGAGAGAGGAGACTAGAACAAGGAAAAGATATAATGTATCACTTTTCAGTCCGCTGTTCAATCCAGATCTTGGTGCTCTAGCGTGACTTGTGCAGATTCTGTGCAACTTTCTCCACTTTCCTCCTTTCCTGTGACTGATTATCTTCCGGATCTGCTATTATAGAAAGTTTCCTGTATGACTTGGGGTTTCTCTGTGACTCGGCAGTTCTCTTGATTGGACCAGTTTTAGAAGGGCTTCAAAACGTAAAATCAAATACAATTAATTTTCTTGAGAGATTTTGAAATTTGCTCTCCTTAGATTTTGATTTAATTAAATCACTTCCTTTCACTTTTGTGCCAGAACGTCGATTAAAGAGTTCACAGCGTCTGTTTTAGCCAACTCTGCTGCTATCCTTAAATTCGGCAAGGGGAAGGACGAGTCTTAACTTCACAAATAAATCTATTTAAATCCAGCCCAAAATGTCAAAACTTTCCTTCCGACAGCCTGCAGTCATATATAGCTGGTCAGTTAGCTAGGCTTCTTCTCCTTCAATCTTTAATTTCTTTTTTAACTCTTCTTCGTTTCAATTCTTCCACTCACCATGGGTCTCGCCGCTCGGCCACCCGTTCAAATCGGAGCTAATAGTTTATCTTTAGATAACTCAAAGTTATTATTATTGGCGTCAAAATAGTTTTCAATAAAGTATGCTTATGGATGTTCTTTAGGTTCGCAAGCTCTACCTTGTTCTGTTTGGTCACCGCTAGTGTGGTCAGCTGTCAACACCGGAGGGAAGCCATTGCTGGCGCCCCGCTCCTCCGCCGCTCGTGCTGGTTCACCCCCGAATCCGCTTCAGATCGCCACCTGAAGCTTCTCCTTGGGGGACCCCTCTCCTTCAGGAACCCTTCAAGCCCCTTCTGGACTCCGTAGAGCCCTGCACCGAGAATGAAGATCTGTGCTCCGCAGAAGCCTCTGCTCGCACGTCTCTTCCCTTTGACAGCTGACCGGAAGTTACCCCACAAAATACATCCTCTTAATACAGATAATTCAATTTGCCTGGATTTAAAGGTTGGGGGGCAAGTTGAGGTAGATCTTGAAGTGGCCAACCTTTCTTAATCCAGCCTATAACAGGAGCCAATAAAGTGCCTTTGGCAGTCTCTCTGGCAATTTGAGCAGCATGTACTGGAAGCTTGGCAACAGTTTCTAGAAAAAAGGTGTAAGTCTCAGGAGCAGGATCCTCAGTGTGTGAAGGAAGTGGGCAGTGACTCAAAGCATCTGCATGCCCAATGTCTTTTCCAGGCCTGTGAATGAGTTTGTATGAATAAGAAGCAATAAATTCAGTCCATCTCAGCATTCTTGGTGACAGGATTGTGGGCGTTGGTTTGTCCCCTGCCACAATGCCTAACAGAGGTTTGTGATCTGTGACAATAGTAAATGTTCTCCCATGTAAATACTCATGGAATTTCTTGACAGCTGCAACAATTGCCAAGGCTTCCTTGTCCAGTTGGCTGTAATTTCTCTCTGCTTTAGTCAAAGTGCGAGAGTAAAATGCAATAGGGGCTTCCCTCCCGCTGGGAAGCATGTGGCTCAAAACCCCACCCCCACCCCAAAAGGGGATGCATCACAAGTCAGTACAACTGGCAAATTTTCAGAGAACTGTATCAGTACAGCATCAGAAGTGATTTGTCTCTTAATAGTGTTAAAGGCAGCTTGTTCTTTTCTGCCCCAGACCCATGCAGACTTTTGTCTAGTAATCTGTGTAGTGGTTCTGCAATGGTTGCCTTCTGAGGTAGAAACATGTGATAGAAGTTAATGAGTCCCAGGAAAGCTTGCAAGTCTGTTTTGCATTTTGGCCTGGGGCTTCTTTGATTGCCTGAACCTTGGCATCTGTGGGTGGATACCATGCTTGTCAATCATATAGCCCAAGAACTCTACCTTGTCAGTTCTAAGAGTGCATTTTTCTTCTTTGACTTTTAACCCCGCTTTTTTTGAATCTGGTTAGGACTTCTCTGAGTCTCTCGTGTAACTGAGTGTCATTTTCAGCAGAGATTAACACATCATCAAAGTAAGGTACTACCCTGGCAGTCCTTGGAGCATCCTTTCCATAAGGCTTTGGAAGATGCCTGGTGCCACACTTACTCCAAATTGCAACCTTTTGCATTTGAAAGCACCTCTATGAGTCACAATGGTTTGGGCCTCTGCAGTGGCATCATCAACTGTTAACTGTTGACATGCCTGGGCCAGATCCAATTTGGCAAAGACTGTGCCCCCGCCAAGAGAATGTAATAAATGATGCACCACTGGAACTGGATATGCACTCTGTTGTAGCGCATGGTTCAATGTCCCCTTGTAGTCTCCGCAGATTCTCACAGACCCATCAGCCTTGACTGGTGTGACTATGGGTGTCTCCCACCTGGAGTGGTCAGTGGTCTCTAAAACCCCTTGAGCTATTAATTTATCTAATTGTGCATCAATTTTTTCCTTTAAGGCAAATGGGACCCTTCTGGGCTTTAAACGCATTGGTGGCACCTTGGGATCTAGATTGAAAGTGATAGGGTCCCCAGTACTTGCCTAATCTGTCGCTGAAGACCTCTGGAAACTCAGATTTCAAGGCCTCCTCCCATTCAGTGTTGCTCACGTGATTGATGCCAGTCACCTCGATGCCCAGCGGGTTGAACCACTCAAGTCCCAGCAAACTTGAGCGATCCTTGTCCACGATGGTCAGGGCAGGCGCTTGTGTGGCCTTTGAACTTCATGTTGAATTCTCTTGTTCCAACTACTGGAATCTTGTTCCCTTGGTAGTCTTTAAGAGTCAGCGCTTGCTTCTCTTCAGGGAAAATCCCACCTTCGTCGCCAGTGTTATGTTTGCATGAAGAGACAGATGCGGAGTGCTTCAAGCTATTTTGTTTTATTAGTTACTACAGCTCAGAACGGACCCGATTTGGCTGGGCTGCGGCTGCTACTTATAGCCAGCAGCCGCAGTTGACAGCTAATCAGAGTGCAGGGTTTCCCAAGACTTTTAAACCAATCATTTCTGACATTTTACAAGAACAGTTCAAACTAAACCAATGACTTTAAACCTGCATACATAACACTCCCCTTAGGCTCTGCGAAATGAAAAATTTAACATCACTGAAATTGCACTCAAATATTGCTATCTTTAAGATTTTATGCAAGATCATTAAAATCTCTATGTTTCGGGCATATTGCAATGATACCAAAGTTTAAAAGAAGGCTTCATTCCCTGTGTTTTGATTCTCTTAAGAATCAAGAATTTGATTCATAAGAATTTTATGCTATATGTCTCCAAGCAAACCACACATTACATGACACAGAATACTCTGTTTTTCTCAATGAACAGGCACTTCAGCATGGTTTCACTATCAGCATCTGGCACTGTGAGAAATGAGAACGGAAAAGTTGACCATAAACAATACTCTGAAGTGTTGAAATTACAGGTGAAACTCAAAAAATTAAAATATCGTGCAAAAGTTCATTTATTTCAGTAATGCAACTTAAAAGGTGAAACTAATATATGAGATAGACTCATTACATGCAAAGCAAGTTAGTTCAAGCCGTGATTTGTCATAATTGTGATGATTATGGCTTACAGCTCATGAAAACCCCAAATCCACAATCTCAGAAAATTAGAATATTACATGCAATCAATAAAACAAGGATTGTACATAGAACAATATCAGACCTCTGAAAAGTATAAGCATGCATATGTACTCAGTACTTGGTTTGGGCCCCTTTTGCATCAATTACTGCCTCAATGCGACGTGGCATGGAAGCTATCAGCCTGTGGCACTGCTGAGGTGTTATGCAAGACCAGGATGCTTCAATAGCGGCCTTCAGCTCTTCTGCATTGTTCGGTCTCATGTCTCTCATCTTTCTCTTGGCAATGCCCCATAGATTCTCTATGGGGTTCAGGTCAGGCGAGTTTGCTGGCCAATCAAGCACAGTAATCCCACGGTCATTGAACCAGGTTGTGGTGCTTTTGGCAGTGTGGGCAGGTGCCAAGTCCTGCTGGAAAATGAAGTCAGTATCCCCATAAAGTTCGTCTGCGGAAGGAAGCATGAAGTGCTCCAAAAACTCCTGGTAGATGGCTGCATTGACCTGGACTTAATGAAGCACAGTGGACCAACACCAGCAGATGACATGGCTCCCCAAATCAACACAGACTGTGGAAACTTCACACTGGACTTCAAGCATCTTGCAGTGTGTGCCTCTCCATTCTTCCTCCAGACTGTGTCCTTGGTTTCCAAATGAGATGCAAAAGTTGCTCTCATCAGTAAAGAGGACTTTGGACCACTGAGCAACAGACCAAGTCTGTTTTTCTTTAGCCCAGGTAAGACACTTCTGACGTTGTTTGTTGTTCAGGAGCAGCTTGACAAGAGGAATACGACCTTTGAAGCCCATGTCCAGGATCCGTTTGTGTGTGGTGGCTCTTGATGCACTCTTTGTGAAAGTCCCCAACACTTTTGAATGGCCTTTTCCTGACAATCCTCTCCAGGCTGCGGTCATCTCTGCTGCTTGTGCACCTTTTTCTTCTACACTTTTCCTTCCACATAACTTTCTATTAATGTGCTTTGATACAGCACTTTGGGAACATCCAACTTCTTTTGCAATTACCTTTTGAGGCTTTCCCTCCTCATGGAGAGTGTCAATGATGGTTTTCTGCACAACTGTCAGGTCAGCAGTCTTTCCCATGATTGTGATTCCTACTGAACCAGACTGAGAGACCATTGAAAGGCTGAGGAACCCTTTGCAGGTGTTATGGCTTAATTAGCTGATTAGAGTGGGACACTTTGAGCCTAGAATATCAAACCTTTTCATAATATTCTAATTTTCTGAGATTGTGGATTTGGGGTTTTCATGAGCTGTAAGCCATAATCATCACAATTATGGCAAATCATGGCTTGAACTATCTTGCTTTGCATGTAATGAGTCTATCTCATATAGTAGTTTCACCTTTTAAGTTGCATTACTGAAATAAATGAACTTTTGCACAATATTCTAATTTTTCGAGTTTCACCTGTATGTTTACTGGCAACAAAATAAAGGGAGAGCAGTACAGATCTATTTCAAGCTATTTAACTCTCATCAGCTAGCCATACCCTTCTGAGATTCGAACCAAGGCTACTTGCATATTAAGTAGATGTATTAACTTCTAAGCCTGGATTGGGGCTGAAAGGCGAAACTGAAAGAAGTATGCTCCGTCCCATAATTGGGTAGACCAGGTCGCCCTGATAGACCTGTCCCACCAGAAAAAACACTTAATGCTCTCAAGTCCACATCAGCATAGCTCCTTTATTATGCCAGCTCCAGAATATATATATTCAAACTTAGACATTATTAGAAGGGCTTGCATTACACACATCAAATGGACTAAAAAGGGGTGACTTTCTAAATGCCCTGTTCCTCTCTCATATTATGAATCCGTTGCATCAGACAATGTCTCAGGAATTCTGGGAAAACAAGATTGCGATGTTCCTGGAATTTATTAAAGACAGAAGTTGACATAAAGATAGAGATATACTGTGAGAGGCTACCAGTCTTGAAGATGCAATGATAGCTTGGGACTGGGCTAAGAGGGGAACAATAATAGTATCACTTCTTGTTCACAAGTATCCCAAAGACATACAGTAGTTAATTGTGAGAAACAATATACTGGATTAAGATGGATTTGGTCTGATCCAGCAAGGCTATTTTTATGTTCTTAATACTGTATAGGCTTTTTTTAAAAAGCCAATGAAGCATCCAAAATTAATTCAAGCAATGCTTGTAAAACAAAATGACTAATTTATTCCTACCATTTTGGAGAAAACATACTGCCTAAAAATAGCAGAAGACAAAAGATTTGGATCAAGAAGTGTTGCGGTCTCCTGTTTGAGACACTGAGTGGACCTCATGAATTAATACGAATGAATGAATGAATGAATGAATGAATGAATGAATGAATGGTAAAAAAAAGTTGTTGAGACTCTAGAAAGAGTGCAGAGAAGAGCAACAAAGATGATTAGGGGACTGGAGGTTAAAACATATGAAGGATGGTTGCAGGAATTGGGTATGTTTAATTTAATGAAAAGAAGATCTAAGGGTGATATGAAAAAAAGGACTAGGAGTGACCTTAGGTATTGGAACACTAGGGGTAGTGTTCCTAAGGGACTGCCACAAAGAAGAGGGGGTCAAGCTATTCTCCAAAGCACCTGAGGGCAGGACAAGAAGCAATGGGTGGAAACTAATCAAAGAGAGAAGCCACCTAGAACTAAGGAGAAATGTCCTGATAATTAGAATGATTAATCAAGAATTGTGGTTGCTCCATCATTGAAGGTTTTTAAGAAAAGATTGAACAATCACTTGTCTGTAATGGTATAGGGTTTCCTGACTGAGCAGAGGGTTGGATTAGAAGACCTTCAAGGTCCCTTCCATTATTCTGTTATTCCATTATTTATTCACACATCTCTTTTGTTGGGAGGCTTGAAAGACAGAGTGACATAAGCAGCACTGCTGCACAAGCCCAACCTCTTTTCCTTATGCATCACATGCATGCCCCAAAGGGACACAATTTGTGGCACAACACCGCTTTTCATTCTGATGAAAACAGTAACAGCTTGCAGCTACTTCTCATGTCTTCTGTGATCATTTCTTCCAATTCCTAAGAGAAAATTCTTTTCTGTTTTATAGGAGTTGTAAAATAGTTGATCTCCAAAGCAGGAAGATGCTTTTTTACATGCGTTACCTAAAAATAATCCCAGTTGACTCACTGGAGAAGTGAAGTTAAAATAGTAAGCTCTCTGGAATTGCCCATCACTGAGGAAACATTTTAAATCAAATCTCATCTGGGTTCAATACTTTGATCAGCCAGACTATTATCCTGGCTTTTGTGTACAGGAAAGCCACAAAGTATCCCAAAGCATTTTAGCTATAGGAAGAATGTGGAAATAGGAGAGATGGTTTTAATTACACCTACCCCTCTTTATTTAGCCAAAGAGTCAATTTACATTAATTGAGAAAAGATCTACAAACATCCATTCACTGTGAGAGTGTATATAGGGCTAAGCAGTTGGATTGGGGTAAAAGAGGAGAAAACCATTTTGAGAGAGAATTTGTGCATACGGAAATGTTTTAAGTCTTTATTGGACTCTGCTACTTTAGACTGCAGGTGGAGAATTGAATGCTAAGCCAGCTTTCTCTCTCACATAAGCATACAGCATCAAAAACAACTGGATCATGTGACATTTATCTGTACCTTATTTAGATTCTACTTCTCTGTTCTCCAAATGATTCCCCCAATGACAGCCACATAAAAGATCTCAACAATATAGTATTAGCATAAGAGAATTGGTTCATTTTAATATGCAAAATTTATCAAGTCCAAATCTATTAATTCTGGGGAAAGATATGTGTGAGAGAGATGTGACAAATTCCACCCTTCCCCCTCCTTTTTTTTTCTCTCCACACAGATAAAAAAAACCTGTAAAACAAAATTGTGATGAGCCAGCTCTCTGCCAAAGCATCCCGCTGGTTCTTCACATATTCATGCATCTTTGCAGCAGACACCCAAATAAAACAGGCTGTACTCACTTTGCCGATAAAGGGCTGAGAGTATGTTTAGTTTAGCTTCTCATAGGAAAGCTCTCATAGGAGAAAGAGGAGCTGAAGATGGACTGGACCAATGTCGGATGCCACACTGGCATTAGAGGTGGAGTGAAACACCATCAAAAAGGACTCTGGGAAAGAAAAGCTTGAACAACAAAAGATTAGAAATGGTGATGGCTAAAAGGGCTAAAGCAGACTTAGACAGTAATTGGCTATGGAAGTGATATTGTTGGTTTGCCAATATTAGCTTATAGACAAGTGGAAGATTGCTGAAAATAATTGTTTGGGAACCACCCAAAATAGGGTGCTGAAGAATTAAAAGGGGCTTGGAGCCAGACATGTGCAGTTTGCTTGCCTGTTCTGATAAAGCTGGGCGGAAATTGCTTCTTATTGTCTTTTACATGACTAAATGTGGGAAAACAAGTTGAGTATCTCTGTGGTACTGCCTCTTTCAATCAGATCCCATGTACAGACCCATCAGAGATAAGTTTGTGATGTCAGGAGTAGAAGTGGAAGAATAGGTGAACTGCAACTTTAATTTTTCTTAGGAAAATTTACCTTGGACTTCTGGGAGTTGTTAGTCCTGAATTTTCTATTACCTTTTTCCTAGGTCTGCCTTTCTTCTTCCCATGACCACTGCACGTGCTCCTTGCAGGCAGGCAGGCAGGCAGGCAGGCAGGCAGGCAGGCAGGCAGGCAAAACAAAAAATTTAATTATTATTTTGAAAACTTCTGCAATCCTTTTTTTCCTGATAAGCACCATATGAAATCAACTGTTTATATTCTAGATTCCATTATCCCCCTTTGCTTTTTAAAATAGGCCTTGTTGCACTCTGCAACTCCTACTATTCTTATGATCCATTCTTATGCTTTATTGAATGTTCCAGGAAATTCTAGGCTGACATACCTTCCAGTGCCCTCTTCTAACAGTCTATGGTAGTGTTTGAATATCTGAATGGCTCTGCAGTGTATTATCTTTCTATTGTTTTCTTGGGGTAGGAGGGGATATTTCACACATTGCCCATTCTTTAATGCACAGTGATGGAAAGCACAGGGCTGATTTCATTATGCACTTTTTTCATTTTGAATATGAAAGAGACATATACATACATGTCTGTGAACTCGTAAATCTGTCTACCTACATGATCATGATGCATAATGCTGGAATGATACATTG
This sequence comes from Naja naja, assembly GCA_009733165.1. NCBI lineage: Eukaryota > Metazoa > Chordata > Lepidosauria > Squamata > Elapidae > Naja > Naja naja. The sequence continues at coordinate 208,851,839 of CM019148.1, read as the reverse complement.
GCATATTATACTTCAGCTGTTTAACATGATCAACATTCCTCCACAGATCTGTAACTATAACAATCTGGTCTCTTAGTGAACTACGTGTCTTTCACATATGTCATATATCATATAATATCAATCATACCTCTCTCTCTCTCTCTCTCTTTCTCACTCACACACACACACACACACACACATCTATCATCTAAAGAGAGAAACATTTAATAGCCATGTGGATTACAATAATAAGAGGAAAATATAAGTGGTTTTGCTAGAATCATATTTGTTCATTTGTTACTCATATCTCTTAGAAGACTCCTAAACACAATCTGCCAAAGATGAACCACATGGAGCTTTTAATTAGTGAGTACAATAGATGGATTTGAGTGGGATGAAGATTTAAGTCTCTCCAGTCAAATAATGGTGTTCAAATGTCAGCTAGACTGGAGTAAAGGATTACTGGAGTCACAACCACTTCAGAGTATTATGTCAAAACAAAGTGAAAAATGTTGAGCAATAGAAGATATTCTCCAGCAATTTCAGCTTAGCAATTCATGGAGAATAACAATTTAATGGCTAGTTACTTTACTGTACAATATTCTAAGAAATTAAAGGTAAGATGTATTAACTGTGATAATGAAACCTCTCAATAAAACTAACAGTTACACTGAAATCTAGAGGCCTTTGTATTGACATCAATTTTACAGAACATATTCAAACCTCTCGGAGTAGAGTCTTCTCATAGGACAGCAATTTAATGCTATATGGAAGCCTATTTCAAAACAATACTGATTATTAAAATCAAAAACATATTTCTTGAGGTAAGAGGAACAGAAGCTATCTCTCAGAAGGATAGAAGGCTGAGTCAACCTTGAGCAGGTCAGAATCAAACTTCTGTCAGTCGGCGGAATAATCATTGTGATGGAATTGTAATGGGTCACATGAAGACAGAACTTCTGAAATGGAACAGAAAGCCTAGCATTCAATTGCTTTCATAAAAATATGGATTCGTACCTCTTTCAAGGGTAAGAGGGGACTCAAAAGTTCTACACTGTATGTGAGGAGTTGCAAAGGAAAGGCTACTGCCGGTGACATCACTACTTGGGTTCAGGCATCTTTTTGTTGCTACTGTCAGTGAAAGCAAGGGAGGAAATCATACCCTCCAAAAAATAAAGTGTGGTGGCCTTTGAAAACCCACAAACAAACTACAGTATCCACCATAGCCTCTGACAGTGCAGGATAATGAAATGTTTAATTCTCTCAGAAATGATCCATCAGGAACCACATATAAGGGTAAGCCAAGCCAAAGCTGCAAGATCTTTGTCTACTCCATTTTGAATACAGACAAGCCCTTGCTGTTTTCTAGAATAAAAGCAACTGCAGTTACTGTATATACAACAACTAAGAAACATGAGCCTGAGATACCAAATGTTTCGAAAAAGATTACGTGTTACATTGACAGATAGTTGGATTGCTGATGATTATAAATAAACTGGCAAAGAATAAAATAACTGCTTTGCCTCTCGGGTTCTCTCATCCTGCTAACCATGCTGAATTGAGTAGAAATCATATTAGAGCCACCAAGTAAGCTGTCCCACTTCAGAGCTATGAAGAACAGAAATGCATATAAAAATGTGGCCCGGTTTTACTGTGTTTTGCCTTCACATTGTATGTATTGCCGGTTCACAGATACTCATATCTACATGAAAGTCACAGATCATCCTTAATCTGGAATGTGATTTCTTTTGTTTTGGTTTAGTTTCATATGTATATTAAGCCATTGTTTATGACTTAGCAATATTTACAAATCAGGCCACCATGGCTATATCAACCAACATGGTTAAAATAACCATGATTTAGGCTTAAACATACAATGTGATTAGTGGGAAAGCATTACATTATTCCCCTTGGTTTCTTCACCCAAATAGCATGGCTAGCAAACCACCCTCTGTGGTTTGTTTATAGAAGTATATTTGTAGTTGGAGCTAATCACAGAATGAAGCCATAAACACACTTAATGCAAGCCAAGAGTATAGTTTGTGGTTAGTTTCTCCTTCATCCTGCATTTTCTAAACAAGAAAACAAATAAACCACAGATGGGCTATTTGCTGCTTGAAGTTGGAAAGTATCCATGGCCGTGACTGGGCATGACTTCATTATCCAGCTCTTATGATTACATTGATATGCAAAGGTTTCCATTAAGTCAAATGGAAAATGTTATAGCAGACCACTTCAACTTTATATATTTTGATCCAAAACTTTATCCAACAAAATCTGAGAACTGAAGAAATATTGAACATTTGTTGCATGGAACCCCTGGGATACTTTACAATTCCTCAGATATGAAGCAGAGAAACTTTTAAACAGTATTTTAGCAAAAAATAAAATTAGATCCAAAAGAAAAGTAACACAAGACAAGAATTCAATTTTGAAATATATGTATTTCACTTATTTAATACAAGGAGGCTGTTTTCTGTTTCCTGACAATATCAACACATTGGATTTCTGTGGTTTTTCTCATTTTATTAAATTTTTAAAAGCTACATTATGAATGACCTGAATGAATGAATATAGTAAATCAGTCAACAGTGCAACCTGATCACCATATTTTAAATTTTCTTAAGGTTCCAAACACATACCTTTCCCTTTTGAAGTAAATCCACTTTAATGAAACAGTAATTATCTTTCTCCTTACAAAAATCAAAACTGCTACCTGCAATACTCATTTCTACATGTCTAATTGTAGGGTAGCCAGGTAAGTCATTGCTAATATAACAGGCTGATTTTTATGACCAAATATAGGTTTAAAATTACTCTGTTTTAACTATTGTACTGAAAACCAAGAAATTGTTTGCATTCTAATAATTGAGGAAAATATATTTTAAATTACAGGCACCATGGATGGATGGTAAAGACAGTATTCTAACCAGTATTTGATTGTACCAAATTTACTCAAGTAGTTTATTCATGAAAGCAATTCAACAGAGGTGGAAGAAGCACAGATCAGTAATATCTTTAAATAGCAGTTTCTCCTTTCTACCGAAAGAACTAGAAAAGAGGATGGATCCCTCCAACCGAAGTTCAAAGATTTTTGTTGTGCATGTTAAAAGCAGATGGATTGTGGTAGCAGCATACAAAGTTTATCTTCCTTATATGCTATTTTGCAGAAAAAAGTGTCACAACAATATAGGGTTTCTTTCTCCCGCTAATTTTTAATCTTTTAAACTGTATATTTTCTCAGTGAATTATTTAACAGTCTGTGATGTTCCCACAAGCACTTCCCCAACTGTCCATGAGTGTTCACAAGAAAAAGAATTGAGTCAGCTAATCTCTAAACTATGACTATAAAATACTACACATCTGGATCTTCACAGAAGAATTTGTTCATTCCTCCAGATGTTTGGAGCTAAAAATGTATCAATCTATGAAAAAGCTTTTGGCTAGAGTCTAATATTGCAATTCTACGCTCAGGGAGAGATTTTGCCTTTGGAATTTAATCATTTGCTCTTGTTTGTTCTGTGGGTTTTTTAATCGTTGTGTTGTTCTAAATGTAATATTTCATGCTGTGGCAGTGGTTAGCACTGGATTCAGTAGTCCAATGTTCAGATCATGATTCAACTCTAAGTTACTTTTGTTCCTTAAAATACTTTAGGATAATACACAAAGCTGTGGGTGTTGGGCTGGATTCCACACAAATTACCTTAAAAAGCCAAACCTCTTAACTCAAATTGAAATCAGTGTCAAATAAAATCGAAGGCTGAGTTTGGTTTATAAAAGATTACTTTGGTTTGCCTGAAGAGCTCTTATGAAAGGTAGTCCTCGACTTACAATCACAATTGGAAATCAGAATTTTGACTGAGTAAATTGGTTGTTAAATGAGTTGAGCTTAATTCCATGACCCTTTTTTTGTCAGAGTTGTCACTGCAGTTATTAAGTGAATCACACAGCTGTTAAGCAAATCCAGCTTCCCCATTGACTTAACTTGACAAAAGCTGGCTGGGAAGGTCACATAGGGCAATCACATGGCCCCCAAGATTTTATAGTTGTAATAAATGCATACCGATTTCCAAGCACCCGAATGTTTTATCCACAGGGATACTGTGACAGCGTAAGTGTTTTTGGTGCTGTTTTAACTTTACAGTCGTTAACAAATGGTTGTAAGTTGAGGATTACCTGTTTTAGACTAGTACAAGTAAGTTAAGCAAAGTTGTGAAAGTACAAGAATGCATCTGCAGTTCTTAAATAGCAAATTTCTCCATTGCAGTGGTCAGTAATGTAATGAGAAATTGCCTGATGAGTAACAAGGTGTTTGCTTAAGGCAAACAGACTTTGATATACACAAGCGCATCCATATCAGATTGTGTTAGTTTGAATGTTCCTAATAAAACAGGCAAAAATCCCCACATATTATTTTAAACACTGACTTAAAATGAAACAATAATCAAATACTGACCATCAAAGAAATTCTACTCCAGAGACAAGATACCAAACTTCTGCATAATATATTTATCACTTTCAACAGCTTATATGTCTTCCACGGCTGCTTGATAGCTCCAGCAGGTCAAGCAAATATGTCAAAGGCAAAGTAAGAAAGAAAACAACTAGAAAAGGTATCTAAACATTTTGGAATGGGTTAGTAAAATGAAAGTTCAGCATGTGGGTGTCTGTGGAATCCTTAATTTACATAAAATTCAATATGCCATCCCCTGTCGCTGGGAGGCAGAACTGACTAGATGGTTCCGCCCCAGGCACCTAATGGACCCGGAGAGGTTCCAGACGGCGCTTGGGTTGATTCCTGCCTCCCTTACCCACAGCCCGGTTGAGACCCTGGTGGACGCCTGGCATAGGGCTGCCTCTGGGGCGCTGCACTGAGTTGTTCCTTTGCAGCCTCTGACCCAATACCGGCCGGCTCTCTGGTTTTCTGTGGAGCGCCAGGAAATGAAGCACTGGAGGAGAGGCCTAGAGAGCTGTTGGAGGTCCAGCAGGTCCAAATCTGACCGAGCGCAGTTAAGAACCTACACTAGGTCTTATTTTGCTGTGATGGGAGTGGCGAAGTATGCATACTTCTCCACTCTCATTGCGTCCACAGATAATCATCCGGCCGCCCTGTTTAGGGTCACCCGTTCCCTCCTAAATCGGGGGGGAGGACCCTTTGTGGGGATGGGCCGAGGAGTTTAGTCAGCATCTGAGGGACAAGATTGCTCAGATCCAGGCCAGCTTGGACTCCGACTGGTCAGAGTCTGATGGGAGTAAGACGACGGGTCTTAGGGACTCCATCTGGGAGGAGTTTGATCCTGTGACTCCAGGTGAGGTGGACAGGATCATGGGGAAGCTAAGTGCTGCCATGTGTTTATTGGACCTGTGTCCCTCCTGGCTGGTTTATGCTGCCCGGGAGGTTACGCGAAGCTGGCTTCAGGCAGTGGTCACTGCTTCTTTGAGTGAGGGATCCTTTCCCCCCACCTTGAAGAAGGTGGTGGTGAGGCCCCTCCTCAAGAAGCCTACCTTGGACCCGGCTATTTTGAACAACTTCCATCCTGTCTCCAACCTTCGCTTTGTTGCGAAGGTTGTTGAGAGCGTGGTGGCCCGACAGCTCCCGATCTTCCTGGAGGAAACCGACTATCTGGACCTGTACCAATCAGGTTTCAGGCCCAGGTACAGGATGGAGACAGCACTGGTCACACCGGTGGATGATCTCTGGAGGGCGCGGGATAGGGGTCATTCCTCTGTCCTGGTCCTATTAGATCTCTCAGTGGCTTTTGATACCATCGACCATGGTATCCTACTGCAACACCTCAAGGGCCTGGGAGTGGGAGGCACTGTTTTATGGTGGTCTCCTCCTACCTCTCAGGTCATACGCAGGTGGTATTGGTGGGGGGGCAGAGATCGGCCCCGAGGCCCTTCCTTTGTGGGGTGCCTTAGGGGTTGGTTCTTTCACCCCTCCTGTTCAACATCTATATGAAGCCGCTGGGCGAGATCATCTAAGGTTTTGGGGTGAGGTATCATCAGTATGCTGATGATACCCAGCTTTTTATCTCCACCCCAAACCAACCCAGTGACGCCCTCGACATGATGTGCAGGTGCCTGGAAGCAGTCGGGTCTGGATGGGGAGGAACAGGCTCCAGCTCAACCCAGCTAAGGCCAAGTGGCTGTATGTACCGGCATCTCGAGCTATCCAAGACATTCCACCTTTAGCTATGGGGGGAGAGGTGTGGCCCTCCATAGATAGGGTTTGCAACTTGGGTGTCCTCCTGGATGCACGGCTCAGTTTGGAGGAGCAGATGGGAGCTGTGGCCAGGGGGGGCATTTGCCCAGGTTCGCCTGGTGCATCAGTTGCGCCCCTATCTGGACTGAGATGCCTTACGTATGGTCACTCATGTGCTCATTACCTTCCAATTGGACTACTGCAATGCTCTTTACATGGGGCTGCCCTTGAGGACCACTCGGAGGCTTCAGCTGGTCCAGAATGCGGCGCCGCGGGTTGTGATGGGAGTGTCCCGATACTCCCATGTTACACCCCTCCTGCGTGAGCTGCACTGGCTACCAGTTGCCCTCCGGGTGAGATTCAAGGTGCTGGTATTGACCTATAAAGCCCTACATGGCTTTGGACTGGGTATTTGCGGGAGACCCTGCTGCCAGGAACGACTTCCCAATGTCTCGTGCCCTCCCATAGGCAGGGCCTCCTTGGGGTGCCGTCGGCCAGACAATGTTGGCTGGCTTCCCCTAGGGGTAGGGCCTTCTCTGTGGGAGCACCCACTCTATGGAATCGGCTGCCCCTGGAGCTTCGGGTGGCCCCTGACCTCCAAGCCTTCCATCGTGGCCTGAAAACATGGCTTTTCCAACTGGCCGACCTGGACTGATGGAGGGGATGGGGTTTTAGTGACTGTTTTTATTAATTTTAATTGGTTATTGGGATTTTGAATTTAATCATTTTTAATGTTTGTATTATATTTTTTATCATTGTGAGCTGCCCTGAGTCCTTCGGGAGATAGGGCGGCATAGAAATCCCATCAAATAAATAAATAAACTAAGAATTACATTGCAATTCTTTAAGATTATCCATTGTGGTTTCATTCAAACTCAAAACAAAACAGTAAGACATCCAGTCCCACCACAACCCAAGCTACAGCTTTCCCTGGAGTTAGAAAAGTTTCAGCATGAAATTTAGTGTTTAATGGGACATTGGAATGGAATGATCTCCTTACATCTTCCTGGAGAGAAGTTGTGAGAAAAATCTAGCCAGTTTGATCTAGTGGTTAAGGCACCAGGCTAGAAACCAGGAGACAGTGAGTTCTAGTCCCATCTTAGGTATGAGAGCCAGTTGGATGACTTTCAGGCAGTTACTGTCTCTCAGTCCGACCTTCCACACAGGATTGTGGTGGTGAAAACAGGAGGTAGAATAGGTATTGTGCACGTTTGCTACCTTATTTATAAAAAAAATAATAAAGGGGGGGTGTAAATAAAAATAAATAAATTGGGGAAAATTACTAAAAGTAATTTATATTGATCGACAATATAAGACTGTTGACCTATGGAGATAGAAAAATGGCAATTTAAGAGAATACACCTACTTTTCTGAAAGACATAGATCTTTTTCAAGAATAGACGTGATTCAGATTTCAAGAAAATTAGCTACTAAGTTTTCTAAAGGAGACGTATTACCAAAGTCTTTTCAGAATATAATCCTATGAATTTGGTTTATAAAAGAAATGTTTAGTCCTTTTAGATCAGGGGTGTCAAACTCGCATCATCACGGCATCATCACGTGACGTATCAGAACTTTTTTCCCCTTTGTTAAACTGGGAGGGGGGGCAGGGCCAGCATGTGATGATCCAGCCCACGGGCCATGAGTTTGACACCCCTGTTTTAGATGGAGACTAAAGGAAATGTTGCCTATTGAGATTTTCAGTCATCCAGATCATGGTTGTCTCAAAGGTGCTTTTTCAAGAGGCACATGGACATTTCCTTTGAAGATGTTCCACTTCTTATCCAAGAAGCTTCTTCAGCTCTGACTGGATGGTGAGGAATGGAAGGATTTATACTCCTTGCAGACAGCTGGTCATTTGCATTCTTTATTTAGAGAGTGGTTGAGGCCACCTGGAGGTTTATCTGTGTCAACAGGGTCACCTGAGTGGTGCAAATGGGTGTGGAGCCTTCTTGGAACTTTTGACTACAACAAAGTCCTTTCAACAAAATGAAAAATGAAAAAAAGAGCTTGTAAATAAACCAGGGGAGTGACATGAAAATTATGAAAAGAAAACAAAAAGAAAAAATTGAAGATACAAGAGGCAGATACTGTATTTATGGGCAATGCAGCCTTACACTAGGTGTTTCATCAATATTATTCCAACCTGTATAAAGGAAATGACATCTCTCTAGGGAAAATAGATGAATATTTAAAGGAACAAATTTTACCAAGGATTATAGAGGAAATGAGACAGATTATGAATGGATGTATATCAATAAGGGAAGATTGTGAAGCTATAAAAAAAATTAAACTAGGCAAGATACCTGGACCAAATGAATTATCAAGTTTTTATTATAAATGTTTTGTGGATGAGCTTCTAGAACTTTTCAAAACATAATAAAGATGCCAGAGAGCTGGAAAGAGACCAATTCACCAGGAATACCTAAAGAAGGGCAAGATTTGTTTTTAACAAGAAACTGTGGATGATTCTAGTTGATAGACTGAAAATAATTTTACAAGAATTTATTCATGAGAATCAATGTGGGTCTTTAATCTAAACGTGAAAGGATAACATCAGAAATCTGTTGGATATTTTGGAATATTTGGAGTAATATAATGAAAAATAAGCCACATTGATTTTTTTACAAACAGAAAAGGCCTTGACAATTTGAACTGAGCTTTCTTCTTCAAAGTTTTGGAAGATATGAATTTTGGAAAACTTTATAAAATGGGTAAGGTCGAACTATACTGAATAGAGATAGAAGACAAGGTAAGAGGATTATGGGAGTAAGGATTAAAAAAGAAACATAATGGCTTTTGCAGATGACTTGGTATTGGTCTGGAAGATCTTTTAAAGAGAATTGAAATATTAATCAGCAAATTAAAGGAATTTGATACATTATCAAATTTCAAGATTAATAAATAGAAGATGAAGATGTTAGCAACAATGTGATAATAGAAGATCAAACAGAACTGATGAATTTAATGGATTTTAAGATTGAGAAGAAAATGAAATATCTGGGCATCACTATGACAAATATGAATTGTATGTTATTTCAAAATAACTATGTTAAGAAAAAATGAAGTTTTAAAAGACAGGTTAAGAAGGGAGTTTGTCCTTGCTGGGAAAAATTTCTGTGATAAAAATGAATACCTTGCTTAGAATGATATTTTTGTTTCAGACTGATGCACCATTTAAATTGTAACCAAAGAATATATCTAAATTTGTGCGACATGGAAAAAAACAAGAGTTAAATATTGGTGTTAAACGATGCAAAGGAAAGAGGAAGATTGGGTTTACCTGATTTCAAATCATATTTTGTGGCTTACTGTTTGGTATGGATGAAAATTTGCCAAACCCCAGAAAGATGCAGTCGCCCTACTCTGCGCCCAAATTATGATCATGGGACTGTGGGGATGCTGCAGTTGTCGTAGGTCTGAGGACCAGTGATAAGTCAGTCATTTTTTGTAATTTCAGTCACTAAACAAATGGTTATAAGTTAAGGGCAGCAGCCCGGAATCTTTTGGGCTCCAGGGACCAGTTCCGTGGAGATAGATTTTTCCGCAGACTGGAGGGGGTGTCGTTTCGTGTGCTGCCTGTATCCCTTGGATGGGGTTTCGCTTGTTTCCACAGCCTGGTTTCTGGCATGCCACGGCTCGGTGCTAGTCCATGGACTGGGGTGAGTTAAGGGTTATCCGTAACTCAGAAATAAGCCCACATGAGATAATTAGGCAGGTGGTCAAAAATATCTAGAAGAAATTTTAAGAAAAATGCTAGCTCATACCTTTTAATGGTAGTTACTACCTATTTAATATCACAAACCTAGCCATGTACAAACAAATAACACATGTCACCGGAATGTAGAGGAAGGCTTTGCGTAACATGATTTGTGAAAAACTACTAAAGTTCGAACAAATATATTAAATGGAAAATAAGCCTATATAAAATGACTACTATAATATAATCATGACTATTTGTGCTGCTCTGAATCTTTTTCACTGGCACTGGAATTATTTGGAAATTATAATTATCTCTCCTCCCTCCACACTAGCACAAGCTTGCAGAAGTACCAGGTTGAAGAAGAATGGCTTAAATATTGTTCTTCTCTTATGTAAGCAGGTAATTCTATATGTGGAATGTTGTGGTGACACCAAGGACTAGCAAGGAACCTAAAAGCTGTATACAAGAAGTAAGCTTTTATATAAAAATAAATCTAACAGTTGGTTTGTAGATATACATATACCTCACAACATCATTCAGCAGTTGATGACTCTCAAAACAAACACCTGAGCTGTTCCCAATTTTGCAGCGTGGGAACAAAAATATTCCCACAATTATCCATTTACACTGAAAACATATCACCTTTAGAAATGCAGTATTTGAAAAAAAACAATTGCAGCATAATGAATAGCTATAATACTAGTCAAATTGGATGGTTTCAAAAACTGTTCCTTGGTGAGCATCTGTATGGAACATGCATGTTGGATAATATATCAGATGCACAGTCAGTTTGTAAGATTAAGCATAGGAGGAGGAAGGGGAAGCATGTAAAGTAAAAGTAGAAGTGCACATAATATGAACATAGTAGTTGAGATCAGGGCACTGGGGTATTCTGGAATGTTTATTATTTTTCTCTGAAATAACCATGACAGGCCACAAAAAAAAATCTAGTTTCACTTTCTTTCCTTCTACAAAAAAAGTGTTAACCAAGGAGGGAGGGTTTCTGGTTGTTAGTTCTAGGAATCTTCCAGCTTGATTACCAACAAATGAGTGACATGATGTTCTGTCCTAACAAGTAGAATGGGCACCTTATGGCTCTCCAGATGTTGCTGAACAACTCCAGGAATTAAAGAGACTAATCAGTGTGGAGTATTACATCCAAAGTTAGGAATGCTTTCATAACATTCAGAAGAAAAATGTATGTGGTCTGTTTTTAGGAGCAGGAGATGGTGTGTAATACATTGGAAAGAAAACCGTTTTCTTACTCAATATAATCTGTGTAATCTACTGTCACAGGATGCGGTCACAAAAGACAATGCTAGTGGTTTCAGGAAAGAACAGGCCTCAAACTGTTGAGCAGGAGCCAAGAAGTTCAAGCAAAAGTGGCTGTCACTAATATAGGGTTTTGCGCAGAAGCAATAATGTTTCTTAAATGTTTCCTTCTTCCCCCGCCCCCGCCCCCCCACATATAGTCTAACACGACGTGCATAACCATGGGAGCAGATTTTTGGAGGCAGTGCTGGTACAGACTTCCTGCAACTTACTAATGCTCGAGACGAGAAGCATCCATACAGTAGCACTTCAACAAACAGCTGTCCCAATTAGATGATCTGTCATTGTACAGATGACATCATGCCAGTCGATTATTCCATAAAGTCAAAAAAACACCAATGCTTTAAATCAGAGCCTCTCTTTTAAAAATGTTTTGTGTCACTCATTAGGAGAAGAAGAAACAAGGGTTATGTCATCTGATCCTGGAACAACCACTCCTACTGCAGGAAACCTATCATTGCAGGCATTTTTCAACGACACAGAAAACCACAGAAAAGATCACACTTTAAGCAATAGAAAATTTTATAACTGAACATGGGCCTCTGTGGCTTTCTGGGCATTGAACTACAATTGCAACTGGCTATTACATCACGGAGCCCTAAGTTGAAGTCTACTTTCAGCCACAGTAGCTGACTGAGTGAATTGGACAGTCATTCTTTCTCAGGTTCAACCTGTTTCAGAGTTGCTGTTGTGGGGGAGGGTAGAAGGAAAAGTACAAAATAAATCTAACACATAAATAAATAATTGAGCTTTTCTGAATTTCATTCTTCTGCTGTCGTTACGCTATTATTTGTTGCTTTATGATTTCCAAAAATTCTTCATTTTTTCTGGTGCTCAGCCAATATTCCCAATTTTTGCTCCTTCATGCTTTTTAAATTACTTGCATCTGATCTGAATGTATCTTGACCTCATGTCTAATCTTCCACTTTGGGAATGAATAAGTTTTTGCTTTTGGTTTTCTAATTTCAATACCCATTTCTTTTATAATCACCTCTCCTGTACTCTAGACAACGTGACGGGTCTGTTGGATAGATGTTATTTTAATCATTGAAAGCACATCCTTCATTAAAGGTGTCAGGCCTTTTGGGGCATTACTTTCAATGCTGCTAGCCTTTGTCTATTGGTAATTTTGCATATGCTGTAATCTTCTCTTTTAATTCTTCTTTAAGGGGCTTCAGTTCATAGGTTTTTTTCAATGTAGGCCTATACTGATTCTATTGTTATGACTTCTTTTAAGTTATCATTTGTGTAGTTTGTATCAGTTGTTTCCTTTATAGTTCCAATTATTGTTATCTGAATTTTTCTATTATTCTACTACTTGGGGTCTTTCATTTTCACAGTTTTTCCTGAATCTCTTCCAGAATATTATATTTTTGGTCATGGATCTCCTTTGACCTGCAAACCATTTTTCAGTGATATTTGAGTTTGGATAAATTCTTTTCCACTGTTCAAACTATTGCTTTACATAGCCCTGCTTTGTTGGTTCCAATTCATAATAGCAGATTATTGTTGTAATTATTTGGAGGGCTACAAATTCCTATTCCTGGTATCAGCCAACTTTCTTCAGATTGTTTCTTCCTTCAGTTGCAGCTCAATACATTTTATTGGATTTTGTCTAAGGAAAGAGAGCTAGTTTGATGCAGTAGTTAAGATCAGGCTAGAAACCAGGAGAATGTGACTGCCTTAGGCATAAACCAGCTGTGTGATCTTGGGCCAGGCATCTCTCACAGTCCTAGGAAGAAAGCAATGGCAAACTGTTATGTATGTAGGTTTGAATGTTATTGGTTTATTTGAACTGTTCTTGTAAAATGTTAAATGGTATTGGTTTAAATAGTGCGGGAAGAAACCCTGCACTCCCATTGGCTGGCAACTACGGCTACTGGCTATAAGAAGCAGCCGTAGCCCAGCCAACTCGGGTCCATTCGAGCTGTAGTCACTGAATAAACTCTTTACTGAAGTTCCCCGCATTTGACTCTTCATGCAAACTTAACACTGGCGACGAGGGTGGGATTTCCCTGAAGAAGAGACAACGCGGAAGGTGAACAGAAGAGCAAGATGGCTGCGCTGAACACCCCCCCAGCCCCGTTCGATCCGGCAGCGGAAGACTGGGAATCGTATGCGGATCGCTTCCAGATGTACCTGGAAGGAAACGACCTCGCCGATATTCCCGAGAGACGGAAGAGGGAGGTTTTTCTCACGCACTGCGGTCCGGCAGTCTTCAAGATGGCGAAGGCGTTGGCGGGAGCTGAAGAACTGAAGGTATGGAATGGCCTGATTTGGAAAAGCTTTTAAGAGCCCATTACGCCCCACAAGTATCGTGCCTCATTAAGAGACACGAAGTTTTACCATCGGGATCAAGGGAAAGCGAGAATGTTAATGACTTCGTGGCAAGTTTAAGGACATTGGGGTGCTTGTGACTTTACCAACTTAGAAGAGGCCATGCATGATCGGTTTGTCTTAGGCCTCAAAGATAAGGTCTTACAAAGCAAACTGTTAATGAAACCTAAGATCACATTTAAGGAGGCCATTGAAGAAGCTGTTTCAGCGGAAGCCACCAAGTCCTCAGCAGTGGCCATGAAAAGATTAACAAGGCCTCAAGCCAGGCCTCAAGCCATTCTGATGTGGAAAAATCCACAACAACCCATTGCAAACAAATAGACTCTGATTCAGATTGCAGTGAGGTGGAGGAAGGGATTTTTAGACTCAGAATGGAGAAGAAAAGGAAAGACCCTGGGAGAAAGAGGCAAGAATTTTATTGCAGAGGCTGTGGGGGCATCCCCACTGAATTCAAGTTCTTAGACACCATCTGCCTAGGTTGTGAGAAAAGGGGTCACCTAGCAAGAGTCTGCAAATCATCCAGAACTCCACCTAGTAGGAAGAAATTTCCTGAAAAGGATTTTAAGCCCAACAACTTCATTGAAAAGATGGGGCTAATTCAGAAGCAAATGGGAAGAATGAAGCTCACCAAACAATCACCATTGGTCATTCTTCACCCTTGAGAAGCAGAAAAGTACACGTGAAGGTGTTCATTGAAGGAAGGCCTTGCCAAATGGAAGTGGACTCAGGCTCTTATTTATCTATGGTGTCATGGGACACTATTCACAGGCTACTTCCCAACATTCAGAAGAAACATTTCCAGAAGCAAGCACTGACTCTTAAAGACTACCAAGGGAACAAGATTCCAGTAGTTGGAGCAAGAGATTTCAACATGCAGTTTAAATGGAGTGGAAAAAGAAAGACCTGGGAAGAAAGAGGCAAGATTTCTACTGCAGAGGTTGTGGGGGAAGCCACCCCTGCACTGAATGCAAGTTCCTAGATAACATCTGCCTCCATTGTGAAAAAAGAGGACACCTAGCAAGAGTCTGCAAATCATCCAGAACTCCACACAACAGAAGGATGGTTCCTGACAAAGAATTCAAGCCCAACAACCTCAGTGAGAAAATGGGGCGCAGCACAGAAGCAAAGGGGAAGAATGAAACTCATCAGACAGTAACTATTGGTCATTCTTCTTCTATCAATAACAGAAAAGTGCATGTCAAGGTACTAATTGAAGGAAGGCCTTGCCAAATGGAAGTGGACTCAGGCTCCTATTTATCTATGGTGTCATGGGACACTATTCACAGACTATTCCCAAACATTCAGAAGAAGCATTTCAAGAAGCAAGCACTGACTCTTAAAGACTACCAAGGGAACAAGATTCCAGTAGTTGGAACAAGAGAATTCAACGTGAAGTTCAAAGGCCACACCAAACGCTTGCCCCTGACCACCGTGGACAAGGATTGCCCAGGCTTGCTGGGACTTGAGTGGTTCAATCCACTAGGCATCAAGGTGACTGGCATCAATCACGTGAGCAACACTGAATGGGAGGAGGCCTTGAAGTCTGAGTTTCCAGAAGTCTTCAGCGAAGGACTGGGCAAGTATATGGGGACCCCTATTACTTTCAACCTAGATCCCAAGGTGCCCCCAATTCATTTAAAGCCCAGGAGGGTTCCATTTGCTTTAAAGGAAAAAATTGATGCACAGTTAGACAAATTAATTGCTCAAGGGGTTTTAGAGCCCACTGATCACTCCAGATGGGAAACACCCATAGTCACACCAGTCAAGGCTGATGGGTCAGTAAGAATTTGTGGAGACTATAAGGGGACACTGAATCATGCGCTGCAGCAGAGCGCATATCCAGTTCCAGTTGTGCATCATCTGCTACATTCACTTGGCAGGGGTACAGTCTTTGCCAAATTGGACTTGGCCCAGGCATATCAACAACTAACAGTTGATGATGCCACTGCAGAGGCCCAAACCATTGTGACTCATAGAGGTGCCTTCAAATGTAAAAGGTTACAATTTGGAGTAAGCGTGGCACCAGGCATTTTTCAAAGTCTTATGGAAAGAATGCTTCAAGGACTGCCAGGGGTAGTGCCTTACTTTGATGATGTGTTAATCTCTGCTGAAAATGACACTCAGCTTCAAGAAAGACTCAGAGAAGTCCTTACCAGATTCAGAAAAGCGGGGTTAAAAGTCAAGGAAGAAAAATGCACACTTAAAACAGACAGGGTTGAGTTCCTGGGCTACATGATTGACAAGCATGGCATCCACCCTACTGATGCCAAGGTTAAAGCAATCAAAGAAGCCCCTAAACCTAAATGCAAAACAGATTTGCAAGCCTTCCTTGGACTCATTAACTTTTATCACATGTTTCTACCTCAAAAGGCAACCATTGCTGAACCTTTGCACAAATTGCTTGATAAGAAGGCTGTTTGGATCTGGAGGAGGAAGGAACAATCAGCATTTAACAGTATTAAGAGACTAATCACATCTGATGCTGTATTGATACAGTTCTCTGAGAATTTGCCTGTTGTACTGACTTGTGATGCATCCCCTTTGGAGTGGGGGGGGTTGAGCCACAGGCTTCCCAGTGGGAGGAAGCCCCTATTGCATTTTACTCTGCACTTTGACCAAAGCAGAGAGGAATTATAGCCAACTGGACAAAGAGGCACTGGCAGTTGTTGCAGCTGTCAAGAAATTTCATGAATATCTGTATGGCAGGACATTTACCATTGTTACAGATCACAAACCTTTGTTAGGCATTGTGGCAGGAGACAAACCTACACCTACTATCCTGTCACCAAGAATGCTGAGGTGGACTGAATTTCTTGCAGCTTATTCATACAAACTGATTCACAGGCCTGGCAAGGACATTGGACATGCTGATGCACTGAGTCGTTGCCTACTTCCTTGCCACAAGGAGGACTTTGAACCTGAAACACACACCTTTTTCCTAGAAACTATTGCTAAGCTTCCAGTGCATGCTGCTGAAATTGCCAGAGAGACTGTCAAAGACACAGTGTTGGCTCCTGTTATAGGCTGGATTAAGAAAGGTTGGCCTCTTCAAGATCTACCTCACATTGCCCAACCTTTTAAGTCCAGGCAAACTGTATTATCTGTATTAAGAGGATGTATTTTGTGGGGTAACAGGGTGGTTATTCCTGCAAAACTGCAAAGAGAGGTTTTGGAAATGTTACATGAGGGTCATCCTGGTATTGTAAGGATGAAGGGATTGGCCAGGAGTTATGTATGGTGGCCAGGTATTGACAAAATGGTTGAAAACTGGGTTGCATCTTGTCCCAATTGCCAGGTAGTCAGGCCTGCCACCTCACGCCCCACACAGGAATGGGAATGTCCTAGGGGCCCGTGGTCTAGGATCCACATTGATTTCGAGGTCCTACTAGAGGGCACACTTTTCTTGTTATAGTAGATGCATATTCCAAATGGCTCGAGGTATTTCCCATGACATCCACCACAACTGATGCTGTCATCAAGCAGCTCAGAAAACTGTTTGTAACCCATGGGTTACCTGATGTTCTTGTCTCTGACAATGGCCCTCAATTTACATCTAACATTTTTGAATCCTTTCTAGCACAACAGGGTATCAGACATGCCCTTACTGCCCCTGGGCACCCTTCCTAATGGCGGGCTGAACGCATGGTACGCTTTACCAAAGAGAAGCTCCAGCAACTGGGTCCTGGGGACATCACTGAGAAGCTTGAAAAACTTCTTAGTGTTCAGCACATCACTCCTAGCCCATCTACTAACTTATCCCCAGCAGAGTTGTTGATGGGTAGGAAACTTAGGTCTTCCCTTGACCGCCTTCATCCCACTTACGCACCCAACGCACCACTGGATTCCACTTCCAAAGTTCGTACATTCAGTGTGGGTGATTCTGTGTATGCTAAGAACCTTATAGGTGAGCCTTTGTGGATTCCTGCTGCAATATCTCAAATCACTGGCCCTCGTTCTTACAGGGTACAAACAGAGGATGGACTCCTCTGGAGCAGGCACATTGATCAACTCAGATCCAGGTTCCTTCTGGAACATCGCCCCTGTCTCTCTCTGGTTCCCTCACCTGTTGTCACTTCTAGGGGGGAAGGGGAGGAACAGGAGGATAATCAGCAAGCAAGAATCAACCCCATGTGTAATGAGCCATTACGACAGGAACCGTCCTGAACCCTGTCACGATGCCAAGATCCATCCTTAGAAGTGGAAGATTGCACATCACTACCTGATTTGGGTGCTGACATTGGAATGGAGATGGGTTGGGAGGAGAGACCAGATTCTAACAGTCTAACAGGGTCTCCTTTCACAGGAAGTCCCAACAGTGAAATGTCAGCAGACACATTTCCTCTCTCACTGGGTGAGAACGTTAAAACTTCTGAACCACGAAGGTCTCAACGTACACGTAAGAGCCCCACCTATTTAAAAGAATACATTAGATAGGTTGGGGTTTGGTATGGACTGAACCTAGTGGGGAGGGGTGTTATGTATGTAGGTTTGAATGTTATTGGTTTATTTGAACTGTTCTTGTAAAATGTTAAATGGTATTGGTTTAAATAGTGCGGGAAGAAACCCTGCACTCCCATTGGCTGGCAACTACGGCTACTGGCTATAAGAAGCAGCCGTAGCCCAGCCAACTTGGGTCCATTCGAGCTGTAGTCACTGAATAAACTCTTTACTGAAGTTCCCCGCATTTGACTCTTCATGCAAACTTAACACAAACCACTTCGGAAATCTTGCCAAGAAAACTTTAGGGACTAGTCTAGGCAGTTGCCAGAAGTCAAAAAGTGACTTGAAAGCACCATATATTTAAAAAAAAAGCTGAGGAAGGCTGAATAGTGCCAGGGAGGGGAAAACTATTCAATGAATTATTTGCAGACAGGTTTTCTGATGGTGATGGAAATTATAAATCACTACCTATGTCAACAGATACATTGGATGGTATAATAAAAAGTTAACAAAAGTGTTCTATCTCGCTTGATTATTTGAGGGACATGTTTCCCATAACATCTGCCTGACCAATTTGATCCTGCAGGGTTGACATGTCACACGTTCTTTCAGTTAAACAAGATCATCTCTCAGGGCTCTGGAAGTGTACTTTCTCTGTTGTAGCACCTTCCTCTGGCTCCCTTGATATCTGGATGGCCCCACTTTGTTGTTTAAAAGAGCCTGTGAAGACACACACTTCACCCAGGCCTTTGGCAAGGAAGAGGGAGACCCCTCAATTCATCCTGCTCACTATGTTTTATTTTGATCTTTTATTGATTTTAATTGTTACGATTAACAATTATAACAGATTCACGGAGAGTCAGAAGGCATACAAGTTTAATAGATTATAATTATTTATTAGAGTTACAATTAGATCTAACATTAAATTGATATGCTATACTGGTAAAGCTGTTGGCTTAAAGACCAGGAGGCTCTGAATTTTATGTTTCCATTTGGCATGAAAACTGGCTGGGTGAATTTGGGCTACTGCCTCACTCTCAGCACAATTTACCTCACAGGGCTGCTCTGGTGGAGAAAATAAGAAGCAGGATCATTATGTACATTGACTTGAATTGTACTGGATAAAAGTTATAAGTTAATTTAAGCAATAACAAAACACCCTTATTTTGTGAGAAGTTTTATATCCAAATATATTTTATTCTTTACACTGCTTCCATCCTCCCTTAAAATATTAGCAGAATCCACAATGGTCTGAGAATCAGTTTTCTACTAGATAATTGACACTCATGCTGAAACTAAGTTAATCAATTAAAATTAGCAAACTTTCTCAAACCCCCAAATAAGATACCCAGACCTAATCCACATATCAAAGGATAAGGTCTGCAAACACAGAGTTAATTAAATTAGGTCTCCCAGAGGAACTGCATGTTCACAATAACAATACCTACACACACACACACGCCTCTCAAGTGTCACCCTAGAATCAACATGTAGACCAGCCGTGGGCAAACTACGGCCTGGGGGTCGGATTCAGCCCGTTCGACTGTTCTATCCGGCCCGCAGAACCGAAAGAGCGGAGGGTTCTCTTGCTCTCCCAGAAGGCTACATGAAATAATCTAACTTTGAATTTATATTAGTTCACACAAACACTCCATCCATGCTTTTGTTCCGGCCCTCCGGTCCAGTTTAAGAACCCATTGTGGCCCTTGAGCCAAAAAGTTTGCCCACCCCTGATGTAGACACTTCATCATGGACAATCTCCCCCTATAAAAATCTGATACTGTACCCCATTTCTCTGCAGCCTGTCCCTGAAAACAAACTTTTGCTTTGAGGAATAAATATTTATTCTTTCCTCACAGTTGTCTGGATCTCATTTTTATTTATTCTTGTGCAGCCCCAGCTCGAGTTGAAACCCCAAATTATTCATTTTGATCACTTAATTAAATCATTTTAATGGCTCCAATAAGAAAGCATAAGATCTAAAATGTAAAATCTAGGGTGAGGGGGAGGACACAGGAAACAAGTAAGGGTGTGTGTGTTTATGCGCATGTTGTGTATACACCCTTCATTATTTGGAACTGTTCCTCACCCTTAAGAACTTCACTTTTCTAAACTTATATTTGAATCAGATACACACATATTTACCAATATAGGATTTACTCTCATATTTTCTACCCTAACAGTTTTTGAGGTGGTTAAACTAAAAACATGGCAGCAATTATCTCAAATACACAGCAGCATAGCCAACAGAACTAATACACGTTAAAAGTCAGGCTGGCAGTATAAAAGAATCGTTAAGATAAGAAATTGAATACAAAAGTTGAATATGTAACTATGGTCATATTTGTATGTATATGTGAAACCTGTAACCATGCTGTTCTCTAAAATGAGATGTTAAAAGTTGGAACAATGAATAAAACTTGTTAAAAAAAGAAGTCAGGCTGGCTGGAGGGATAAAGCTGCATTATAATGCAACAAAGACATAATGGAGGCAATTTTGGGGGATGGCATGGTAGACATATCTGGAGCACTGCAAATACATTGCAGATACTCTCAAAGGGCCAAACACAAGATACCAAGAGCGTGGCCTTGCTCCTATTTTCTCAGAGGATACTCTCTACCAGAGTTTATCTTTTTCAAAGAGGGTAGTTAAAAAATTAAAAATGGTGGTTATGTGCTGTTATCGATTCCAGAAATATTCATGAAAATAAAGGCAACGGGGATATGTTTTTGCTTTGTGGCATTTCATTAACATTTTTTTAAATCAGCAGGGACAAGTTTGTAGACATCAAAGAAAGCGTCTGCAGATACTCTTGTAACCCATTCCTGAATTACACTACACCAGTAATGATTATATATTCACATACTTTAAAAAAAATATTTGTTGCGTCTGTCATCAAGTCAATGTTGAATCTTAGCCATCACACAGATAAGATTTTCTCCATGACGATCTGTCCCTAAACTGGTCTTTCAGATCTTCCAACACATACCCTATTATTTATTCGTGGTAAATTTAACCAGCTTATCAAATGCACTTTTCCCCCTACAATGCACTGGATTACAATAAAGAATACGGACCTAACAAAACATGCTAAAACCTGGTTTTCTAATTTGCAGCTCGGTGATCCTGCAGCCCGCCAGCAATTCCTCGCCTCAGGCAAGAGAAATTATTTCAACTCCATTCGTTCAATCTTTTAGGAATGAATAAATGCCGCTTTCCCCAAGAACCTGAAATAACCAGATTCTTATACCCAGACGAAAACCCAATGGATTCAAGCCTTACTCTTAAAGAAGCGTTTCAGACAATCTTATTATGCTCCGGGGTATCAACAGCAATTATGGTAGAAACGCATATTGTAGATACTGTTTCGGATCTTTTCCCACTGCCACTTTCTTTCTGCATTTAATTTCAAGTGCTCAAATTCTTTCGGGGGGCGGGGGGAAGCGATTTTGAAAGTGGGGAGGGGAGCATACTTTCCAAAAGGGATTATTTGCCCTGCAAAACCAGAGTACGTTTCAGATAACTCTTATTCGGGCGTTTCCTCTAACCCCGTCGCTATCTTTAATAATACCGAACTAATTCCGGGCATGGCTAAAAGAAGAAAAAAAAGAAAGAAAGAAAATGCACAGCAAATGAAAGCGCGGCACGTGCATGATGCCTTAAAAGGCTCCTCCTGCTGACTATTACAAAGCACCACAACATCCAACTTCGTCAGGTTTTCTACACCCGCTCGCTCCCACCCCCTCACCCCCAGCTCTGGACAAGCACAGTACCAGGCCAAATGCTTCGTGACGCACGACGGGGGAGGACCCCACCCGAGTTTACGTAAGAAGGAAGCGGTGCATTTTGGGGGTTGTAGGCACGCTAGACATCGAGGCCGCCCTCGCTGAGATGGTGAGATAGGGAATCATTGTTCCGGGTCGACAATACAGAGCGGCGGAGGAAAGACGTGGGAACAGGGCGTGTGTGGGGGGAAGCCATTCCGGCCTTTTAATTGCGGCTGTTCTGGAGGAGTTAGTATTGGAATCGGAGGTTAGGGGGAGGGGGAGAGATACGTCTATTGCTTTGTATATATTGTTCTGCTAAAAGGGATTTTAGACATTTTTTTCTCTCTTAAGGTTTTCCATAAACCCACTTTTCATTTACTCTGCATGGCAGATAATTCAGAAAAACGTGCCTCTGAGTAAGCCTTCTGGCAACACGTATTCCGTTTTACACATGGCAGCAATGCAGGGTCAGTAACGCAGCCTTAGATAGAAGGGAATCCCCCGCCCTCCCCGTCCCCCCAATGTACTCCCTATTTAGGATTTTTTACTCAGCAGTTAACAGGGAATGACTTAAAAACAAAGTTAAGATGAGAGAAGAGTTTCTAGCTAGAAATTCATGCGTGGGTGAGAATTATAAATGGACCTCAACGTAATAATATAATTTGTGTGTTGCTTCTGAAGTGAAGTCTTTGGGAAACATGAGTATTTGGCCTTTTCTTTTCAATAGCACTTAGACTTATATACCGCTTCACAGTCCTTTCTAAGCGGTTTACACAGTCCGCATTATTTGCCCCCAACAATCTGGGTCCTTGTTTTACCAACCTGGGATGGACGGAAGGCTGAATCAACTTGGAGCCTGGTGAGCCTCGAGCTGCCAAATTGCCTGAATTTCCAAATATAAATTGGGCTTCAATTTCTCTCTTTTCCAGCCTTTCAATTCTCATATTTTTCAACTAGATGTTCATGTTGAAGGCCAAAACTTTGGTGGGCCCCATATTAAGGAAAGCTACTTGTTGAGGACAATTGAGCCCAAAATTTCTGTTGCTTAAATGAGACATTTAAACAAATTTTGCCCCATTCTACATTTTTTCTTGCCATAGTAGTTAAGTGAATCATTGCAGTTGTTAAGTGAATCTGGCTCCCCCATTGAGTGCTTGTCAGAAGGTAACAAAAGGTGATCACATGACCCCAGGACATTGCAACTGTCATAAATATGAATTAGCTGCCAAGCATATGAATTTTGATCATGTGACCATGGGGATGCTGCAACGGTCCTAAGTCATTTTTTTTTCACTGTTGTAACTTTGAACAGTCACTAAATGAACTGTTGTAAGTCGAGGACTATCTGTAATGCAAAACCAGAGGTGGTATTCAGCCAGATCTGACATGTTCTGGAGAACTAGTAGCAGAAATTTTGAGTAGTTCGAAGAACCGGCAAATACCACCTCTGACTGGCCCTGCCCCTATCTATTCTCTGCCTCTTGAGTTCCAGCTGATCAGCTGGGTCTTCTTTTGCTGCCCTGCACAGGAGAACGGAACTGGAAAGCAAGTTAGCAGGGTGGGGAGGGAATGGGATTTTCAGTAACCTTCCCCCAGGAGTGGGGAAGGAATGGGGATTTTACAGTATCCTTCCCCTGCCACGCCCACCAAGCCACGCCCACAGAACCGGTAGTAAAAAAAATTGAATCCCACCACTGTGCAAAACTACTCAAAAAGACCCATTAAAATTTACCTGGGACATTTTTCTAAACAACATAAAACTGAGCTTTAAGCTGCAGTTCTAAATTATACAAGAATGTATGTCTTAGCAAAGTATTCTGAAAGTAATGATTTCCATTGGAAGGAAACTGAAAGGCAACCTGTATTCTCTTCTATTTAGATGATTACTGTTTTCCGAATAAACTATCTAAACCAGAAATTGGAATTCTTATCAAAATGTTTTCTGGTTCATCTTCATCTGCACCAGCAAAAACCACTTCTTCTGTTGCATTTGATATCCACAATATCTGCTGTTTACTAACTAGAAGATCACAGGGATTTTATACCAAAGATGCTGGAACTGTTTATAGGAAAAACATGAGTCTCTTGAGGAAGCTAATATGCCAGGTAACAGCTATGGGAATTCTTCATATGCAGTACATATTATAGCTTAATCTATTTCAGGTTTACCGTCAACTTCTGCATAGAAATCTAGAATGAATTTCAAATATAGATCATAAATTTGAATTGAAGTATAGGTTTAATGCTGTTTACTACACTTGTATATTTACTAAAAATAGAAGTATGAAGTCGTTCTAAAGGAAATATTTTTCAGTGATTATTAATGCAATCAAGACTACAGAGTACTGGGTACTAAAAATTCCAAACAAGTCTCTCCTAATGCATTCCTATATATAGCTACTTAGAAATAAGCCTTGTGGAATTAGATGAGATTTATTTTCCGGTAGACTTGTATAGATGGCAGCTTTATTGACTTTTCTGGGTTTTTCAAAGGTTGCTGCACTTCAGTCCTATATAGTACATCTTTATTCAGAAATGAACCCTACTTTAGTCAATCTACTTACTTCTACTTAATCATGCATAGGACTGAAGCTAATGTTATATATCGCTATGAGTCTCTGGAAAGGTACCATGCCATTGCTTACATTGTTAGATACATTATTTATATGAGATGTGGTTATAGCATAAACAGGCTCAGAGAAATTGCAAAATCAATTAAGATTGTACAGTTGCATTTTATATTTGAAGTTGGAAAATAGGTATATTATTTTCCATCATTGATGCAAAATGTGGAGAAATGGTTTTTTTTAGTTGCTAGTTTATTTTTGCCATAATTAAGATATGCCTTAATACACCTCAGAGTTTAGTTGGAATACTACTTGTATCTATGGAGAAATTAAGAAAGAGAAAAATATATAATTGTTTTTAAAATGTAATAAAGCGTATGTTTAATATTTTAATTTATAAATCAATATAATGAATAAATTTAAGACATTTCTTCTTTAAATATCAAGCGATTTTTAAAAACTCAAGATTTCTTTGGTGAGGGGAATGCCTGCAAGTCAATCTTGACTCCTGGCAACAAGTTTTCTTGGCAAGAATTTGGAACTGGTTTGCCATTTCCTTGCTTCCTAGGGCTGAGAAAGAACAACTGGCCCAAAGTCACCCAGCTACTTTTATTATTCAAATAAGTTCCGTTTTTGTAAATAGCTGTTTTTCTAGAAATACCTATTGTGACAGGCAAAACACCTATTACATTTATGACATAGTACTAAAAGTGATTTACCTTTTGCAGCAAGTTACTATGAAGGTAACTGTCATGCATAGTTTAAATAAGTATTTCAAGCCCAATCTTTTTATAATTCGTTATCGTTTATTTCAGGAGACAACAACATTCAAAAATGTTTGGACTATACAGTCTTCATCTCCAATTTCTTATCACAGTGGAAAAATTTATCTTGACAATTACCGGCGTTGTGTGAGCTGGTAATTATTCTGTTTCAAAACCTCCATTTCCTTTTGAGAAAATATTGCAAAGAGATTTTTTTTCTGTGTAATTTTATTAATTTTAAATGATAAAATGTAAACGGTACTATATTGATCATATCTAGATATTCACAGAGGCATAGTGCTTGGGGTAAAATTGGGTGAGGTGGCAATTCTATATAGAGCTGAAGCCTGACTTACCTACTTGGAAAGGTTCTGTTTATTTGATATGACTCATGTCTAGGATTAAGAACTTTGTTTTTAATTGTTTTTAACTTTTTTAGTTTTAGCTTGGGCTTTATGTTTTATTATAAATCGCCAAAAGCCCTCAATAGGTAGTGTTACATTAAGTTAAATAAAAAGTCATAAAATAATATCCTGGTATTTGTCTGTGGTAATGCTTAATTGGGTAGAACATGACCAGGGACTTTTTGTCCAAAGTGGCCATGAGCAGTGGATGGAGGGACATGAGAAAGCAGAACTGAAATAATTGCAGTCCTCTGGTAAAGATGAAGATTAGTATCACAGAGTGGCAGGGGGAAGATCCTGAATGCTGGGCACTATGAAGATTTGGTAACAATTTGGAATAAATAGTTCAATCACGGAACTCATCCCCATCAGATGTCATGGTAGCTAGCAGTGTAGCTGGCTTTAAGGGGAGTTAGACATATTTGGGAAAGGAATATCAGGGGCTATATCTTTGTTTCAGAATTTCCAAATGCCAGTTGCTGTAGTGCTATGATGAGAGATTAAATGCTCATTTGCAGCCTGTGAGTTTTCTGGATGAATCTGCTTGGGCACCATGGCTTTTTTTCACATTTTACTACTTCACAATGGGACTTGTTTAGTTTGGTTTAGCATGTTGTTATGTCATGGGTGAATGCAGCTTGGATGCGTTGGTGAGAACTCACTGGTGTGTTATGTGACAGACGAATGCCAACCTGTCTTAAATCTAAGATTTACACGACAACCATCCTCCATGTTGTACTGTATGGTACTGAATGCTGGGCAGCAACAACAGGGACCGAAAGCTATCTCCATGCCATGGTAATGCGAATGCTCCATTGGATATCGGGCATCTCCCTTCCTGATCACATCAGAAATGACACCATTCGATAACATTTTGGTGTGGCACCAATTATAGAGAAGATGAGGAGGCTGAATCTGCTGGTGTGGACATGTCCAGGGAGCAGCACCTTCCACTGTTGCCAAGACTGCCTACCAACTAAAAGTCAGTGGCCGGTGACCTTGTGGACATCCAAAACAGAGATGGTAAGACACCATCAACAAAGATATGCAAGCCGCGGGCCTGTGCCCTGGAGATGCAGCTGACCATGCAAAGTGGCGTTCAATGATCAGAAAAGCAGACTCTGCATCTGTGGGAATAGGCTAGGAAGAAGAAGAAGAAGCAACATGTTATGTCCATATAAACCTTATGTGATACAAAATGTTAGCCAAGATAGGACTGTTGCCTATTCTAACAGTGTGCTTATGTTCTTAGTAAATAAGCAGGACAGTTTGAATGATAGAAAGGGATGTATTTTAATTTCCTCCTTCTTTTGTCTCTTATCAGCATTACACCAGAGCCAAGAACGATTTATCAAATGCCAGGATGGCCTACCTCAGAAAAAATAGAAGATGCTTTATTATTGGAATGCCCGGTGGTAAGTTTTTTTTTTTAATAAATCTGAGTATGATACCCTTGTGTCATATCCAAAATATGCTCCCTTCTTTTTTCTTAGTTACAAGCACAACCAATTCAGTGAACTATCAGAAGCATCATTTGATGAATGAAAGCAGCATTTTAATACCAAGTTTATTGTTTGGGTTCTCCCTGTTATGTATTTACATGTACCTGCTGTTAGGTTGGGGTCAGATATCCGGTGTGTGAAAGATGATAGATGGATGGATGGATGGATGGATGGATGGATAGATAGATAGATAGATAGATAGATAGATAGATAGATAGATAGATAATTTTCAGGAATATGGTTGGACAAAACAATCAGTTATACAACTCAAGAGTTTAGAAGAGGCTACAGTATTAAGCTACTTTCCTAATATTGTTTTGCTGTCAGAATATATATATAAATTACAAGAAGATGTCAATATGTATGACAAAGTGCAATCCAAAGCCTTTTGTGAATTCATACAACCTTAGATGCTGCATGTTTGAAATTGGATTACTATATGAAGTATTATGGTTTGATAGCACTTGGGGTAGTAAACTACATATAATAAAGGATAGACCCAGATTGTTGAAAAAACTGGGGGGGAGTGTCCCCCTCTTGCCCCATTGCTACAGCAAGGACAGGTGGGAAGAAGGGAGGAGGAGAATCACAGATTGTTCCCTACTGCCATTGCAATAATGGACCTAAGGCCAAAAGGAAGGGGTTAAAGCAAGCATTGGAGAAGCCACCAGAATCGTCAAAGGCTGGCCTCTTGTCCAGGCCTTACTTACCCCACTTCCGGGCAATCTGTAGCAGCTACAACTCTTCCCACTTTCTTGATACTAAATTCTGTACTATTTGTTCATGACTTCAATAGGGTTCTTTTTTTTTTAATTCACATTTATATGCCGCCCTTCTCCGGAGACTCAGGACGGCTTACAATCTTTGGAGCACAACCCAATGTGCTCAGCAATAGCCTTCATTCTATTGTATATGCCTGCTTATTACTAGGGCCTGTATAACTAGATTTACTGAATGTGTGGGACAAGGATTGGGAAGGCCTGCAGGAACTATGGGCCCCAAATTAGTTACTTCACCTGACTCTAGCACTTATTATGTCCCTGATAGCAAGGAAGAGCAGTGTTCAGTGTTGAAAAGTAGAATTATTCTAGATTTCAAGTTTTGGATTACAGATACAGTACCTGTTTTTGAGTGAGCTTTTTGTCAACACACTGGAAGGAATGATAAATACCTTGTGCATCAGGGTTTAATAATACGGTTTAAAATTATAAATTGTATTAATGGGGTTATTAATATGGAAGTTTTGTGTGGGTTTTTCCTTTTAGAACATTTAAGCAAAATGTTAAATTATTTAAATAAAAACCATTTTTAAGGGATGAGTCCTTCAGGATATTTTGAATTATCACTCACTTGCTATTGCTTGTGCCTGATGGGGCATTCCACAACATCTGGAGGACCAAAAGATTATTCTTGTCTGCTTTGGTGAATGTGTCTGGATGATTTTTGCACAGGGTGATGGACAATCAGTGGCATCTCTATCAAAATGAAGGCCTATAGGAGTACAGGTGGTCCTCAACTTACGACCACACTTGAGCCCAACATTTTTGTTGCTAAGTGAAACATTTTGTTAAGTAAAACATTTTGCCCCATTTTGCGACTTTTCATGCCACAGCTGTTGTGAATCAGTGCAATCGTTAAGTTAGTAACCTGGTTGTTAAGTGAATCTGGCTTCCCCATTGACTTTCCTTGTAAGAAGATCACAAAAGGGGATCGCGTGACCCCAGGACACTGCAACTGTCATAAATGTGAATCAGTTGCCAAGCATCTGAATTTTGTTCACGTGACTGTGGGGATGCTGGAACGGTCGTAAATGTGAAAAACAGTCATGTCCCTTTTTTTCAGTGCTGTTGTAACTTTGGAACTGTTGTAAGTCGAGGACTACCTGTAAAAGGCATTCCCAATTGGCTTTATAGGTAGTCCTTGACTTACAACAATTTGTTTAGCAACTGTTTGAAGTTAAAGCAGCATTAACAAAGTGACTTGCAGCCAGTCTCACGCTTATGACCATTACACCATCCTCATGGTCACATGATCAAAATTTGAGCAGTTGGCTACTGGCATGTACTTAGGATGGCTGCAGCATCCCAAGTCAACGTTATTGTCATTTGCAGCCTTCCCAACCCATAGTTCCGATGAGTAAAAGTCAATGGGGGAAGCCAGATTCAGTTAACCATTGCATGATTCACCTAACGACAGCAATGATGTCCGTAACAATTGCCACAAAACAAGGTTGCAAAATTGGCCACAACTCGTCTGACAACAGTCTTGCTTAACAATGGAGAACCTGGCCCCCATCTGTGGTCATAAGTCAAGGACTACCTGTACATGAGTGCAGCCAATTGTCGTTTATTCAGTAAATCGTAGCTTAGAGAACCGTGGCGTAGCATGACATGTGACCTTTCTCTGAATTTTGTAGAGCTAAAGTCCTTTTAATGCAGGGGGAAGTGTTGCCCAAGCCTTCGGATTACAAGCCTTCTTGGGCAGCTGTGACCGCTCACAACTGGCTTTTCCGTCTGTCTGCAAATTCAGGAGAGATACTTGAAAAGGTGTACCTTGCTTCCCACTGCAAATTCAGGTAATCAAGGTATGCTTGATACAATGCTGTATTGGTGTGTTAAAAGAAAGAACTCTTAATGTTTCTGGAAAGCAACCCGGTTTAGTTTCAGTGCTTCAAAATGTAACCTAAAGAGTGCAACCCATTGTGCTCATTAGACTTTTTCTTAGATTTCTTCAGGTTAGTTATAGGCATGTCTCTTCCCAATGGTCTGTACCTTTCCTACTTGATCTGGCAGAGACACGCTTTGGGGGCTGTCGGCTTAGGGGCTTTTTCTGCCATACTGTCTTTTCGTTTGGTGAACATCATCCCCTTAATATTACATTAGTCCTGTCCCTGTTACCCTTCTGTAAAGTCTGGAAAATTTAGTTTTGTGCCTTAGTCTGTGATCCTGGACATGTGATAGAGCCCATCTCCTGCTGTGCGAATAATTGGTTGGATAATGTCCAACTGCCATGTGCTTTATTAGCTATGTTATTTATTGTATTGTAAACTGTGTAAAGTCACATAGTATGGGCAGCTATACAAATACATTTTATTATTGTGGTTGGTTGCACGATCATCCAGATGTTTAGATGGGATCTGGATTTTTGCCCACCTATCAAGCTCCTCCCAAGGACCTGCAAAAAGGCTGATGCTGTTGTCTGTTGATGTTGAAAGTGTTGTCTCAGGATGTAAGCTGTTCCAAATAAAGCTGCCTTTGGCAATTGACTGGGAATGATTTTGCTCTACTTCTGTATGCGGGTCTTTATATTTTGTGATTTTCTCCAGTTTTTTTTTAATTCACATTTATATGCCGCCCTTCGGAGACTCAGGGCGGCTTAATTTTTTGGAGCAATAGCCTTCCTTCCATTGTATATGCCTGCTTATTACTAAGCGGCATTTTTACAGAGTCAGCTTATTGCCCCCAACAATCTTGGGTCCTCAATTTACCTACCCCGAGAGGATGGAAGGCTGAGTCAACCTTGAGTCTGGTGGGATTCGAGCCTGCAGTAATTGCAGGCAGCTGGAACTTAAGTGCTAGGCATTTAACAGCCTGCACCACCAAGGCTCTTTCTCTTCTATTCCGCTGGCTCCAGGTACTGTTTATATCTTTGCTTTCTTTTGCCACAGTCATTATTATCATTAGACAACAGAACAGAAGATAATAGTAGAAGGACTGTTGCAAAAGCAGCGGTGGGATTCAAATTTTTTAACAACCAGTCCTGTGGGCATGGTTAGGTAGGTGTGGCATGCGACTGGGTGGGCATGGCTTTTGGTTTTTTTGCAGCATACCTTCCCCCCCATTTTTTTTCCCTTCTGGGCTTCAGACAAGCCTCCTGGGGGGCGTTTTTGCTCCCAAAAGGCTTTCCTGGGACTCAGGAAGGAAAAAAATGGAACACAGGAGGGGCACACCGCACCCCCTTATGCTCCGTTTTGGGGCCTCCTGGGGTAGGTTTGCTCCCAGGAAACTTCCCTAGGGCCCAGGAAAACAAAAAATGGAGCGTGGGGGGAGGGCAGCACCCTCCCCCCGCATGCCCCTTTTTGCCTTCCTGGGCCTCAG
Source organism: Naja naja (assembly GCA_009733165.1). Classification (NCBI taxonomy): domain Eukaryota; kingdom Metazoa; phylum Chordata; class Lepidosauria; order Squamata; family Elapidae; genus Naja; species Naja naja. Next base: position 208,820,741 of record CM019148.1, on the reverse strand, counting down.
GGAAGCCTCCTGGGCGAAGCAGTAAGACAGCAAGGGGGATCCCGGCACAGCTGATCATTGGAACAGCTGATCATCGGGAGGGAGAAAAAATACCTTAAGGAGTGACTGGGTGGGGGGGACGCAGTCAGCAATGTCAGGCATGCGCGTGATGTGCATGCGCGATATGGACTGACGGGGAGGGGTGGAGCGGGCAGAGAGGGGAGGGGCCAGCCAGGGGTACTGGGCAGAATCATAATAACTGGTTCTATAGAACTGGTCCAAACTGGTAGAATCCCACCCCTGCGCAAAAGTAAGCAAGGACGGTATCAACAGTGATAGGCTCCTTGGGTGTGATCCTAAAACATATGGAGCATCACTTTAACATCATCAGCATTGACAAAAATCACCATCAGTCAATTGCAAAGGCAGCCTTACTCAGAACACCTGATGTCCTGCAATACCTTTAACACTATTAAACAACAACATTTGCCCATCCCAGGTACTTGGCAAAGAATCTGTTCATGGATAATAATAATAATAATAATAATAATAATAATAATAATAATAATAATACAGTGTACACAGCAAATGAGATAACTATGCTGGGTTTCGTATCACAAATCACTAGTCAAACACTTCCCAAGCATTTAGGACTGCGTGATGTATCGGCAGATTATGCGAGCAGATCCCAGTAAGGTGGCCTTCTGCAGCTGACCAATGGTGATTTTGTCAGCACCAATTATTTTTAAGTGCTTGCCTAGGTCTTTAGGCACAGCCCCCAGTGTGCTGAGTACCACTGGAACAACCTATACTGGTTTATGCCAGAGTCTCTGCAGTTCGATTTTCAAGTCCTGATATCTGGTGATTTTTTCAAGATGTTTCTCGTCGATTCTGCTGTCACCAGGTATGGAAATGTCAACAATCCACACTTTTTTCTTCTCCACATGTTTATTTATTTATTTATTTATTTATTTATTTATTTATTTATTTATTTATTAATGGATATGTCGCATCTCCGAAGACTCGGCTCACAACTAAAAACAGCAACAACAATAAATAGTTAAGAAAAAATTAAACTAAACAAACCCCAAGAGAATACAAATACAAAATAAAAGAATAAAAGAATAAAACCAAAACACAACCCGATTGGTCAACAACCAGGTCTTCAAATCATGATGGAAGGTGCGGAGGTCAGGGGCCAGGCGGAGCTCCAATAGGGAAGTTGGTTCCAGAGTCACCACGATAGAATAGGCTCGTCAGGAAGGACAGGAGCCGGCATGTCAGCCCATGGGACCCCAAGGAGTGCCTTGCCTATGTGCATCAGCACAGGACCCGGCATTAGTATTTGATGTCGTTAGCAGGTCAGTTGCTCCCTTAAATATTGAGGACCCATGTCATGTAGGACTTTGTATGTTAAAACTAAAACCTTGACCACCAGCAACCAGCAACCAATGCAGCAGCGCAGGGAGGGGGTAACATGGGAGAATCGGAAACTCCCATCACCACGCGCCGCATTCTGCACCAGCTGCAATCTCGGATTGCAAGGGCAGTCCTAAATAGAGAGCGTTGCAGTAATCGAGTCTAGAGGTAACAAGGGCATGAGTAACCGTGCGCAGGGCGTCCCGGTCCAGGAAAGGGTGTAGTTGGCGAACTAGGTGGAGCTGGGCAAAGGCCCCCCTGGCGACGGCCCCCACCTGCTCCAACCAGAGCCGTACGTCCAGGAGGACCCCCAGATTCCGCGCCCTATCCACAGGGGGTAACACCACTCCCCCTATGGCCAAAGATGGACATTCCTGACTGGGCCGAGACGCCGATATGCACAGCCTTGTCTTGGCTGGGTTGAGACGAAGCATGTTCCCGCTCATCCAGGTCCGTACCGCATCCAAACACCGGGTCATCAGGGAGAGGGCATCACCGATCTGGTTCAGGGTGGAGGTGTACAGCTGGGTGTCATCTGCGTACTGATGGAAACTCACCCCGAAACCACAGATGATCTCACCCAGCGGCTTCATAATATAATATAATATAATCATAATCATAATCATTATTATTATTGGTTAATCTTTAGTGAGATTCACAACCTTTGGGGCTGGTTGGTAGCTCAACAGCTCAAGTCCTAACCAAGGACCTAGGAACTGTTCAGGTTTTATTATTATTATTGTTGTTGTGGTTGTTGTAGTTTGTGTGCCTGCACTTTCACCTACACTGACTTGTGAGTCCCTTTCACTGAAATCAAATGTCTTTAATGACATGTTTTGCCCTCAGGACTGAGTGTAAACTTTTAACACAGTGTAACTGTCTTTATTTGATAGCAGAATAGAAACTGCAGGAGGAAATAGCTGCTTTGAATCAAACAAAGATGCATTTCCAAGCGTGTCTTTTCCTGGGCAGAAAACTCTCCTGGTTAAATCAAGCTGTGTTGTTTCTTAGTTAAATAAAAGATTTTATTCCCAACTGGCTTTCTAAAAATATACTATAATTCTCTTTTTTATGAGCTTTCTCTTTATTCCTTACAGGTACTTAAGTTGGGACATACCTCAAGAGGTCATGGCAATAAAGTCAACTCAACTAAAACTCCCAGCAACTGCACGACAGGTATGTTGACATGGAAATGTTTATGACTGCTTTTTAAAAAGACCTGCTGTTGCATTTTAGAGAAACAGATGTGTTGCTTTCTCTTCATACTTACCTGATAACTGCATCTTTAAAGTACATGGATCCCTTATTAATCTCTTTTGAGGTTAGCACACAAGTTACTGCTCCATTGTGTTGTACTTTGCTAATGATGCCATGGAGACCTTCGAAACATGAGCCACACCTTAATCTAGCCTTTCCCAATTTTAATCCCTGGACTTTTCAGGGATACCTTAAGTGGAGACTAAGTGGGGAAGTTTATATTAAACTTGTCATTTTGAAAGATGGAAAACAGATGAGTGCATATGTTTTATAAGTACTCTAGGAAAATAGGAAATGTAGCAATAGCACTTAGACTTATATACCACTTCACAGTTCTTTACAGCCCTCTCTGAGTGGTTTTACAGAGTCAGCATATTGCCCCCAACAATCTGGGTCCTCATTTTACCCACCTCAGAAGGCTGGAAGGCTGAGTCAATCTTGAGCCTGGTGAGAGTCGAACTGCCAAATTGCTGGCAGCTGGCGGTCAGCAGAAGTAGCCTGCAGTACAGCACTCTAACCATTGCGCCACCATGGCTCTTATGTACCTATATAAATATTGGTTTTACAATATGTCTTGCATCTGTTTTCTTAGATAGGCATCCAGCAGTCAGTACTGTACTTTCTCGCTATATTCAGAGTTTGGCCACTTTCATTTGTGGGCATGCTGGAGCTTGACAAAAAGGTAAGTTTATTGTCTTAGTGATGCTCTCTTCTCTAGTAATACCTGAAAGTAGATCAGGATTCCAAGCCTTCCGCTGTCCTGAAACAATTAGCAATAGTTTATTTAGATTTAATATTAATGTACCATCATTGTTTTGCTTCCAGGAGAGAGGGACTATAGCTGTGGCGTAGTGACAGAGGGCAAGCCACTTTTACGGCGCTGCCCGTTCCATGGTCTGATCACTATCTCCTACAGCTGGTCTTCCAACAGGCCGCCCCCCGCTGCTGGGATGAGGAGCCACTTAGATGGTTCCGCCCCAGACGCCTGATGGACCCGGAGAGGTTCCAGGTGGAACTGGGTTTTTTTCCCTCTTCCCTTGCCCACAGCTCTGCCGAGGATTTGGCGGCCGCCTGGCAACAGGCTGCGTCGGATGCCCTCGACAGGGTTGCCCCCATGCATCCCCTCACACGCCGTGGATCCCGGATGGCTCCTTGGTATACCGAGGAGCTCCGGGAGATGAAGCGTCGTCGAAGGTGTTTAGAGAGCAGGTGGAGGTCCACCCACTCTCAATCCGATCGAGCCCAGCTAAGAGCCCATATTAGGACTTACCTGGTAGCTATGAGAGCGGCGAGAAGGTCTTATCTCTCCGCCCTCATAGCGTCTGCGGATGACCACCCAGCCGCCCTGTTTCGGGTTACCCGCTCTCTCCTTCGTATAGGGGAGGGTTGCGGGGAAGGGCTGTGGAGTTTGGTCAATATCTGTCAGATAAGATCGCTCGGATTCGGGACGGGTTGTCCTCTGATTTGCAGTGGTCTGAGGAATGGGATACAAGTAGTCTGGCCGGTGTGATCTGGGATGAGTTTGATGTTGTTTCCAAGGATGAAGTGGACAGGATTATGCGGCGTCTGAGTTCCACCACATGTTTGTTGGACCCGTGTCCTTCCTGGCTGACTTATGCCACCAGGGAGGCCACCTACGGTTGGCTCCGGGCAGTTGTTAACGCTTCATTAAGGGAGGGTGTTTTTCCCTCTGCCTTGAAGGAGGCGGTGGTGAGACCCCTCCTGAAGAAGCCTGCCCTGGACCCGACCATGTTAGATAATTTTCGTCCAGTCTCCAACCTTCGCTTTGTGGCTAAGGTTGTTGAGAGTGTGGTGGCTCAGCAGTTTCAGCTTTTCCTGGATGAAGCGGACTACCTGGATCCGTATCAATCGGGCTTCCGACCTGGTTACAGCACGGAGACGGCATTGGTTGCGCTGATGGATGATCTCTGGAGGGCTCGGGACAGGGGTTTTTCCTCTGTCCTGGTCCTATTAGACCTCTCAGCGGAGCTCGATACCATCGACCATGGTATCCTTTTGCGACGCCTCGGGGGGCTGGGAGTGGGGGGCACTGTTCTTCGGTGGTTCGCCTCCTACCTCTCGGGGCGGTCGCAATCGGTGTTGGCGGGGGAGCTGAGGTCGGCCCCGAGGGTGCTCTCTTGTGGGGTCCCTCAGGGGTCGGTCCTCTCCCCTCTTTTATTTAACATCTACATGAAGCTGCTGGGCAAGATCATCCGTGGTTTTGGGGTGAGATTCCATCTACACGGATGATACCCAGCTGTACATCTCTACCGCAAACCAGATCAGTGATGCCCTCTCCCTGATGACCTGGTGTTTGGATGCGGTACAGAGCTGGATGAGCGGGAACATGCTTCGACTCAACCCGGCCAAGACTGAGTGGCTGTGCATACCGGCATCTCGGCCCAGTCAGGAATGTCCATCTTTGGCCATAGCGGGAGAGGTTTTGCCCCCTGTGGATAGGGCGCAGAATCTGGGGGTCCTCCTGGATGTACGGCTCCGGTTAGAGGAGCAGGTGGGGTCCGTTGCCAGGGGGGCCTTTGCCCAGCTCCACCTTGTTTGTCAGCTTCGCCCTTTTCTGGACCGAGATGCCCTGCACAGTCACTCATGCTCTTGTTACCTCCAGACTCGACTACTGCAACGCTCTCTATTTAGGACTGCCCTTGCATACCATCCGGAGATTGCAGCTGGTGCAGAATGCGGCGGCGCGGGTGGTGATGGGAGTTTCCGATTCTCCCATGTTGCCCCCTCCTGCGCTGCTTGCATTGGTTGCCGGTTGCACTCCGGGTGAGATTCAAGGTTTTAGTTTTAACATACGAAGTCCTGCATGACATGGGTCCTCAATACTTAAGGGAGCGTCTTCTGCCGATATCAAATGCCGGCTGCCCTGTGCGAGCACATAGGCAAGGACTCCTCGGGGTCCCGTCGGCGGGCCAATGCCGGCTGGTGGTCCCCGGCGGTGAGCCTATTCTGTCGCGGCCCCCGACCTCTGGAATCAACTGCCCTTGGGGCTCCACCTGGCCCCCAACCTCCGCACCTTCTGCCGTGATTTAAAGACCTGGTTATTTGACCAACCCGGGCTGTGACCCCTTCCTGGGGAATAGGTTTTTTTTTAAATGTTAATTGTGTAAATCTGTTTTAGTATTTGGGCTTGTAAATTAATTTAATTGTTTTTTAAGTATTTATTGTCTCTGTTTTTTAGTTGTGAGCCACCCCAAGTCTTCGGAGATGGGGCGGCATACAAGTTCAAATAATAAATAAATAAATAAATAGTGTTGGTTACATGTTCTCCATGCAGAAAGCCCCAGGTTCTGTTCCAGGCATCCCTCCTGAAAAGGCTCCTAAGATTGATTGTGAAATTCATGGAAAGAAATTGAGAGCTACTGAACAACAGAACAGATGGTCCTTAACTAGATGGAAAATTGTGTGGTTTGGTAGAAAATAGCTACTGACATCCTCATCCTGACAACTCTAGGTCATATTTTGTTATGAGTTGATCAGATGCTGGAATCCTCCAGTGATCGTTTGACTAATGCAATTTTCCCCCCTCTCAAACCAGATTTTTGGAAATAGCATGGCAGATGTTTCAGTATCTCATGAAATGCTGATTGTAACGCACAACACAGGTCATGTCAGATTGTATAGCTTCCAGGCAATCTCTGAACGGGTAATAGCATACAATTACAATACTTTATTCTTATTCTTTTTTTTTTAGTATCACTCTGAGTTTATATGAGATTTTTAAGTGAATTTTAACTTTTGCCAGTGAGGGCATGGGGAGACAATTTACTATCTACCTAGGCACTAGCCAAAAAGCATGTTTGGATCCAAATTGAAGAAAAGAAGAGATGATTTTTAAAAACCCTGTTCTTTATCCTTTTCCTTTTTTTTGTTTCTATTTTTTTTTCAAATTTTAAAAACTTTATTTACAGAATATTAAAAACACACAAACATACAAATACACATACAAAACAATGTGTCAAGTGCTTTCTTCGTTTAGTTTGGATCTCAAATTGGATATACACTTTTACCATAAAGATAGATTATATCTAAATATGTTAATTACCAGTTTTCCTGTTTGTTTGGCTTAGGTTGTAGCTTTAATTATTCTATATAACCTTCATATTCACTGTAAGTTGAAGTGTATTATCTATAGCATCTTTGCCTCCACTTAAGTATCCTGTGTTCCTAAATTCCTTTTTTTCTTCACCATTCTTTTTGCATTTTGTTCCACCCAAAATTTCTATTTCTATTTTTTATTACATTTAAAGATTGCTTCATTTAATTGGGTTTCTTTTAGTATATTTAAATGTTTTGTCAACATTTTGCATTTTTAACAATAAAATGCTTGGCTCCAAGCCATTGCAGTGTAGAGGACATACATTTAATTTAATCAGCAATGTTACTATTGAAGATCATTTGACCATGTTTACATTTAATTAAGAAACAAGGCTATAATTTGACAATACAATTTGAGGTTTTAATCTCATGCTCACAATTTATTCAGGAATAAGTGTAGGTAAATCCACACTAATAAGATACCTAACATTTGTTATGAATCAATGTAGGCCTCTTTAGATGTGTATACAAGCATACTATATACTGTATATATGTGCAATAGAATTAATCGGATGTGATGTCATTTTTAGTTCATGGAACACCCGGTGGATTTGGGACAGGAATACAGCTGGAATGGCAAAGTTGGGATTGTGGGAAAATACCCTTTTGGCATTCCGTGTAACATTAAAATAACAGGTATTTATAAAGGCTTATTGTTTGTCAGCATAACTGGTTGGCTTTAGATTTTGTTTAAAAATGCTGGCAATCCCAACTACTTTTATAATCCGATGGTATTTTTAGATACTGTTACGTTATTCTTATTAGCCCTTCCCAGTGTAATCCTATACACAAGTTAGCTCTTTGAGTTCAGTGACAATCACTTCTAAGCAGGTGAATATAATAACCTTGCAGCTGGTGAGGTTGTGGTGTTACAAAGTGGTACAACTTTTAAAAAGTTACACTGACTAAAATATTAAGGTGATACGGTATTCTGCCAGTTTCCCACAAGCAGAGTCAATGGGGAAGCCAGCAGGAAAGGTCCTAAGTTGCTCTGGTTCAGTCTGTCTCCTTGTTCTTTCTTTCCTCACACGCAGCAAGCTCTTCTTCCTCCTTTGTTCGCACACCCACCAAGCACCCTCCTCCTGTGGCCTCCCTGCATTCACACATGTAACCACCAGGACCCTCCTTGTCTGGCCTCCCTGTGCTTGCACACAAGCATGCATGTACTCCACGTCCTCCTCCCCCAGCCACCCTGCTCTTCCACATATACATGCTCATATCCCACACCTTCTTTCCCCTTGCTTCCCTGACTTTGTGCTGCACGTCAACAGCACCCCCTCCAATTTGTGCACACACCCAGTGACAGGGTTCCCAGGGCCTCCCCTACCTACCTGTGGCATTTTCGTGCTCCTTACCTGGACTCCCTCCACTTCCCACTTAACAACCCATGTTTCAATAGCCAGAACTGTGTGGATTGCCATCACTAGGCACTGAAGTCATGTGTCGTCATGCTCTACAGCTACAACCCCAGTCCCAGTTGCCATCATAACTTGAGCACAGCCTGTATTGTGATAAAACAGCAGCAAGTGCTACATCAGTAGTAAACATAATAGAAAAATAGATAAGGTTTAAGTATCCTATAGCAATAGCAATAGCACTTAGACTTATATACCACTTTACAGCCCTCTAAGCGGTTTACAGAGTCAGCCTATTGCCCCCAACAATTTGGGTCCTCATTTTACCCATCTTGGAAGGATGGAAGGCTGAGTCAACCTTGAGCCTGGTGGGGTTTGATCTGCCAAGTTGCAGGCAACTGGCTGTCAGCAGAAGTAGTTTGCAGCACTGCACTTTAACCACGCCACTGAGGCTCATAGAAAGTTTTAAAAAAAGAGTTACCATGATTGAAAGGAATGTAACATAGGCACCAAATGAATCCCTTCGGGGAAAGTGCTCTAAAAATGGGGCACTGATCTGAAAAATGCCCCTCTTTCTATCCCTCTGTCGTACCTTGGGGGGAGGGGACAGGTAGGGACACCACAGGAGAAGCTGTTTCTTAGACTTTGTAAGTTCATTCTACACTTTGAAGTGATTTCAGAAACTTAGTGGCAGCCAGTAAAGATGGCAAAGTCCTGGCATATGTAAGTCAGCTGTCCCTGTTCTGAACTGTTTTCAATGGGAGTCTCATCTCCAGTGCAGGGCAATAATCCAAGCTGCCTACATTGGTTGTTTAGAAAAATACTATTTTCCAGGCTCTTTTCTCCATAAGTTGTGTGTCCGTCTCTTCAAGAGAAATTTTTTGCAGTTTTTGTGTTAGTTACAAGGAGATAGAAGCCATTTGTAGCTCGCTAGATGATACTAAACTCAGTTCCTCTCAGTGGTAACTAGCTTAACAAAGGATGAAGGATGCTGGGGGTTTTACCACAACAGCATCTGAAGGACCACAGTATTGTTATGCAATAGCACTCCTCTGTAAGCTATTGGTGTTCCATTATGTTTTTAGGAGGACAGTTAAAAACAATTTAGCTTAGAATATGTGTCTCCATATGTAGCACATGTATGTATATAGTGCATATGTACACATTAAAATAAATCGTTCTTATGTGGCAACTATTCTGACTTTCAGGAAAATTCCATTGTTAAATAAGTTTTAGCAGCATTAGTTACTTGAAAAGGATGCATTGAATAATGCAGGATTATGTTGCTACTTCCATTCTATTTCCCAGTCCCTGGATTTTACATACTCTAAGCCATAATATGGTTTGAGTTTGGCTTAATATAACATGCACACCCCAAGGTCCTTCGGGAGATGGGGCGGGTTAGAAATCCAATTAATAAATAAATAATAAAATAAAATGTACTTTTTAAGGTATTGCTTATGGCTTACCAGACTGCATGACTTAGGCCATCGTGGCTTCTTCAGCAAACCATTGTTTAAACTAAACAGAGAAAACACAAAATCTCACTTACAAATATATTTGGAATTTAAATCAACCTCTATTGTCATTTTTCTGGAATAATTATGCTGTAGTTAGTAGAATCAAGACAACAGGAGGACGTATAGCAATATATTTTTATTTTTGGACTTTAAGGCTTCTTGAAGATGTTGGATTTTCAGTAAAATTTAGAAACATCAAGATTTTCCTTAACACTATATTTTTATTAGCCTGGATTATTTTTTCATTCAAATACAAACTTCTGTTATTAATGGAAATATTTGCTCTGTGCTTGGCAAAACATTTATAATGTTTTTGATCACAGACTCTGGGTTATCCAAAATTTTCATAATTAAAGCCAATGAATAAACACTTCATATGAATACTGAGCAGTTTTATAACGGTTTACCGATAGCTGTCATGATTTCCCCCCAAAATGTAAAAGCAATAGAATGATGTGCTTAAAATGTTTTAGATATGATCAATAATTAACTTAGTTGGTGGCTGTAGTGCACATATGTCCAGATAGCATAACTGCTTTTTCAATAATGCTAAATTTTCTATTACTGTGTAATTTTTAATATTTCTTTATAATACTTACAGGAAATTGATTCCTTGAGCTGTTCATTAACTTACTCAGATAATCATTTGAGATTCTTCTAATTGAATGCAAAATAGCATGGTTTGTAATCATGGTTTGCATTATAAAGTAGAAAACTGCATTTTTCTGCATTTAATGCAAGTTCAAAGGAAAGTTTTATTTTGATTGACAAGCAGAAGAACAAGTGAAATGATAAAGTTGTTCATGTGAATATATTTATTAATATTCAGTTATTTTCACAGACACTCCAGATCTTCTTTTTGAAGTCTCCTCCCTCGAGAGTGCATTTCAGATTGGAGGATATCCTTGGCATTATATCATTACACCTAACAAGAAAAGTCAAGAAGGAATCTTCCATGTTTGTTCTTTGAAAGACCACACTTTGGTAACATTTTAATGAGTGAATTATGTCTTTCCCTCAGGAATGAAAATAGAACCAAAATGTTAATGTTTTTTCTTGGATATTGCCTTCATCAAACAGTTTTATTTAGGTGACAACATAATATTGAAAGTTAATGACCATCATAATATTGAAGGATTGGATATGTACGAAATGATACATGATCAAGTTGAGGATTTTTTGAATTTCATCCTGAAAAGGATTCTGGAAGGCCATATCCCACTGAGGGGTATATCCAAAAGCATAGTGAACAAGGCCAACAATTATGATTTTGATCTTCATTTCCCCTCCCCATCTGGAATCTATTTACTTATTCATATGTAGTCAGAAATAGGTCACACTGAATTTAGTTGAGCGCATTCCTGGAAAAGTGTGAGTAGAATGTTAATGTTAAAGAGGGAATGTAAATGTCAGTTGATCTCATTCCAATTCAGAATTGCATTTTCAGATGTCTCTACCCTCTCCTTAGATAAATCATATAGAAATATTGCTTTCCATTAACTTCAATTTTAGTTCTTCAGTTCTTTGCAAAACTTTCCCTGCCCATGGCAAAAACATCCACCATACTTAATTCTAACCAATAAGGAATTTAAAGCTTAGTGAATTTGGAACAGGACCAAGTGGGAGCAACAGTTCCGAAAGCAGAGCCAACAAAATATTCTAAAGATTTTTCAAACATAGTGGAACACCAAAGAAGTCTAAATAAAAGTTGATACAGATAGGTGAAATTGTGGGTTTGGGTTGGGGGAAAAAAGTGTCAAGAATCCTAAAATGCGATAATCTTCTATATGCATAATTTCCCACAGCCCCTTTAAGAATACTGGAATATGCAGATGATAGATTTTCTCCACTTCTGCTCTTTTCAGTGTTAGCTTAGAATTACATATTTAATGTTTTAATATTTAAATGTTAGTTTAGATTTAAATTTAAATCTAAATTCTATCGATTTAGGCAAAGAATGGCATACAGGATATGAAATGTTGTTCACTGGAACCTGACAGGATATCTTTCCACCCTGACAATTCAGGAAGGATACTACATGTGGGTCCAAATTTAATTAAGTAAGTGATTGCTGAAAACTATTTTGCATCAGGGTGAGAGTAATTTGCTAGTTCTGTGTGGGATTGGCTGTTCAGATAGAATATCTGATCAACTAAAGCTAGGAGCTATACTGTGGGGTTGGGGTAGGAACAGGTGAATGAGAGCCATAGGTAATAAGGAATGGGCAAACTATTCCAGGGTTTACATGATAGTTTGGACCTCAGGGACCACCAAACTCATACTTTTAAATCCTGAGGACCACTAATATGAATTTATATATATATATATATATTATTTTTTATATTAAATATAAATTAAATATTTTAAAAATTATATATATCTATACACATACATACATACATACATACATACATACATACATATATGCAGGTCTTGGCGTGTTCGGGTCTTTTCCTGTGTAAGATTGAGAGTATCTTGGCAATGTTTCGACGAGGTCCCACTCGCCATCTTCAGGCTGGTGCTTTCAGCTTCGTGCTTGTGCAAGCAAAGTGTGATCGGAGCTGCTGTCTCTCTATAAATACTGGTGGGGAGGTGTGGTGTGCTGGCTCTGTTGTAAACGTGTTGGTTGGCTGTGTTGTTACTTCTTGATTGGTTGTTGGAGTTGATGTTTGCAGATTGGTTGGCTTTTTGTAAAACCCTGTGTGGCTGAGGTACTGGCTATGTGTCTCTCAGCCTTTTGTGTTGTAACAACCTGGGTAATGGGCTGTGTGATGACCTTCTGAGTTCTACTGTTGTGACATCCTGGGTCTTGTGCTGTAATCTCCTGGGTCATTAGCTGTGTTGTAACATCCTGAGGTTTTGTGGTGTAACCTCCTGAGTTCCGTGATGTGATATCCTGAGCTGTGATGTAACGTTCTGGGCTTTGATTTGGCTCCGAGTTTGAGGTCTGGCTATGTGTTCATGGCATGTGTCAGTTTGCTTAGTTTGGGGGTCGGAGGGTGTAGCAGCTGGTGATTCAGCTGTGGTCTGGTTTCTGGACGGTGGTTGTCTTCAAGCACCAGCCTGAAGATGGCGAGTGGGACCTCATCGAAACATCGCGAAGATACTCTCAATCTTACATGGGAAAAGACCCGAACACGCCAAGACCTGCGTACCTGTACCCATGAAAATCTTATCTATATATATATATATGTAGGTCTTGGTGTATTCGGGTCTTGTCCCGTGTAAGATTGAGAATACCTTGGCGACGTTTTGACGAGATCCCACTCGCCATCTTCAGGCTGGTGTCTTCAGCTTTGTGCTTCTGCCAGCAAATCTACGAAAACATACATATATATATATATATATATATATATATCTGTCTGTCTGTCTACGAAAACAAATTATATATATATATATTAAAAATTGTTTAATTATAACAAAATCATAAATGCTTAATCATAACTGGGGCAGAGTGAAGGGAAAGGGAAGGCCTTTCTCATCCTTTGTGGGGAAAGAGGGAGGATTTAATACTGCTGGGATTCAATAGAAGCCACATGGTGCCTGGAGGCTGGGAAGGTCTGGATGGGGAGGAACCGGCTCCTCCTCCACAAGAAAAGCAGAGTCCACCCCAAATCTGATCTCCTGTCATTTCATATCTCCTCCAAGTCTCTCCCTTCTTTGCCAGGTGTGGCTGCCTGGAATTGGGGGAAGGAAGGAGGGCGGGCTGGAAGCCTCCCCCCACCTGCACCTTCCAAAGAGACAGAAGAGCAGGCGGTGTGTGTGTTTGTCTGAGCTGAGAGGCCTCAGGGCAACTTCCACTGGGAGAAGCAGAGGCAGAAAGGGGCAACAATAGCCCCCTCCCACGGCGCCCATTGTCAGCTCCCCCCATTCTCCAGCTTTGGATTGCTCCCACCTCTCTCTCTCTTCTGTGCCCACCTGGAGGGAGGCAAGGAAAGGGAGATAGAGCTGTGCACAGCTCTTGGCTCCTCCAGTCCTCACTGCCTTTCCCAACATCGAAGCCTCGGAGACACAGGCAAAGCTGCCGCAGCGGTAGCACCCAAATTGCCTTAGCATGCTTGCCTCTCGGCACCGGCGGCGACGGTACTTGCTGCAACCATGTGGCAGAAGCACGAATAGCAGCTACTGCCTTTCTTCCCGGGTCTTAAATGCCTGGCTTGCTTCTCCACTACTGCCGCCTCCTCTTCCAGCACCTCCTTCTCTGGGTAGGGCAATTATGAACTAACCGAGCAGGCTAAAACAACTCGGGCGCTACTGCTGTGGCAGCTTTGCCTGTGTCTTCTAGGCTTCGATTTTGGGAGAGGCACCAAGAGCTGGAGGACCTGAGAGCTGCGTGTGGCTCCATGACCCTTTCTTGCCTGCTTCCAGGTGGGGGGGGAGGGGAAGAGAGAGGGCGGGAGCAATCCAAAGGTGGAGAATTAATGGGGAGAGCTGACAGCAGGCACCAGGAGAGGGGACTGTTGCCGCCACTGATGTGTGTGGGAGCTGGTTGGCACGTGCATCTCAGGGATCTGACTCCAGGGTCCCTCAAAGAGCCAGGAGCCGCGAGAACTGCATGGCCCAGATTAATTGCTTTCGGGAGCCATTTCTTCTGCGGCCCACCAAAATTTTCCACGGCCCACCAGTGGACTGCAGCCCACCGGTTGGCAACCACTGTTTAGATGACAAAACCAGGTCTTTAAGGCCAGTAGGGTAAGGATAAGTCTGTGAGCTATGATGTTGCAGAGAAAGAGAGCCTTGACAGGAAAGGCTCTCTTTTTGGTCCTCCAGATAGCACTCTGCCATGAATGGGACCAGATCATACCTATACTACTCGATCTAACAGGACAGATGGATACCACTGGGGAGACAGTCCCATAAATAACTTGGCCCCAAGCCACAAGGCTTATCCACAATTAAACCTATCTAGATTAGTATTGCTTGTTGAAAGTGGCTTTTTGGCCGAAATGTTTCTCATAGCCTTCTATATTACCCTTTTAAATGGCGAGTCCAGGGGTTAAACTGTGAATACTCTTCCATATGCAGGTCATCCTCCATCTATGACCACAATTGAGCCTAAAATTTCTGTTGCTAAGCAAGACAGTTGTTGAGTTTTGCCCTATTTTAAAACCTTTCTTGTCACAGTTTCTTTAAACCTTTAAAACCTTTCTTGTCAGAGTTACGTGCAACACTGCAGTTGTTAGGTTAGTAACACAGTTGTTAAGTGAATCTAGCTTCCCCATTGACTTTTCTTATCAGAAGGTAGGGAAAAGGTGACCCTGGGACACCGTAACCGTCATAAATATGAACCAGTTGCCAAGCACCCAAATTTTGATCCCATGGCCAGCAACATTTGTATGAAAAACAGTCATCACTTTTTTCAGTGCCATTGTAACTTCAAATGGTCACTAAGCAAATGATTTAAGTCAAGGACTACCTGTATGCTATTATGTATGTTACTCTGAGGAGGCATCTAGCTCTTCCAAAAGATCCTTTTTGGAAAAAAAGCATTTGGCTCCATCGTGTAGTAATTTGTTCAAACAACCACATCTTCATTTTCTGCCAGGAATAAAAAGCAGTAAAATTGGTATTTAGGGAAAAGGTACTTTCAGCTTTCCCCATTCTTGTGAATGTGATCAATCCCCATGGGGTTTTTCTTTCTACAGAGTCCTGAAGTTGAAGGAAACTGAAAGTGCCAAGCAGCAAGAAGTCACAGAAGATTTTATCATAGAAGCCAACAGGGAAAATAATGTGAGATTATAAAAAGAAAACTGGTAGAAACCATTATTCTTTAAGAAAAATATATTTCATTGGGAGAGTTTCTGTTCCTGAGGCCTGAGTCAAACATTACATATATAATCATGGTTTAGTAAATGTATGACAGTTGGCTGGATTCATAAGCATGCTAAAAACAAACCAAAACTTCCTAACTATGATATCTGTCCTTTAACTAACCTCCTCCTGTTTAAAGGATAAATTGTTTAAGAGATGCAACATATCATCAGAATTGGAAAAAAAATCCCCTTTATTATTTCTATTTTCTGCAAGGTGATTTTTTTTAAAAAAATTCTCATTTAAAATTAGAATCTGTGTTCAAATAGAGATAAAACAAATGCTTTAATTGCTGTTCTTCTTAGTTGATCATTTGTCAAAACAACAGAAAAAAACCCTCTCTTATCTTCATATTTTTAATATCAAAGGTGAACAACTCTGTAACAGTAACAGCATCTGGCCGAATAGTGAAGAAGCGTTTTAAATTATTGGATGATGATCCTGAGCAAGAGGTAAATTCAGTTTTGGATAGTTGGCAATCATTTGATCCTGAATAAAGCAGTCAGAGAAATGACCCATATTGGCCGGGTAAAGTTTGCATATGCCTACAAAATGTTTGTGTTTGTATGCCATAATTTCTTAACTGATATATCCAGGAATATGTTGGGGATTGGTCTATTTTGCAGGAGGGAGAGAGAGAGATAAAGCAAGCATTTTCATTTTATTGTTGACCTCTGATCTGTGAGGAATCTTTCTGTGAATTATTGTGTTAATAGGACTTAAAGAACGTGAGGACTGTTAAATTCTAGAAATTTAAGCTGGGCTATTGTCTTAGGAATCCTGGAAAGAGATGTGAGGAATTAACTTGGTTGTTGATTATCCACTTAATCTCACAAGGTCTTTCCAGAGACCAATTCTATGCTGTTGAAGAACATGCAGGTCACAAAAAGATGATAAATAATGCAAAGAAAACAGTTGAGATCTGAACTGAGCAATATGTCCCTACATCATTAGCAATGTATTTTTGGAAACCATTTTTCACTTTCTATTAGGAACTGTAGCTGAGATGACACAGCCGCAAGAATTCTAATTCCTCAGCTTCTGGAAACCATTTCCAGCCTTGTTTCCATGGAAATGAATATAGTTGTGGGGGGGATGAAAACATGGCAAGAACTGTTTGAGGCTTTTAGAATCTGTAATTCATTTATATTCAATTACCAAATTTAAAAAGAGATCACAGAGAAGCAAGATCCCAAATTTTACCTAAAGCATACCTTTTCTTTGGTTTTACAGCCTTAAATTATATTTTATACAAGGAAGTTATTTAAAATACTTTCCTGTATTTAATTGGGGGACATAAATTCAAAAATTTCTGCAGTCCATTTTAGAATAAATCTTAAAACATGGGATGCCTATATGAGTTGTCTGTGTGGTGATTTTATTGTTAACAGTATTTGTTTGGGTAGTTGCTGCATTGTTGTTTTTCCCAAAACATCTCTCCAAGCTACAATGGAATGTACATTGCAGATCAAATCCTGATGATGTCAGTGGTTCTGGGCCCATCTGTTACTTAAGTGGGATGTAAATGTCATCACACATATTGTAAGGGAACTAATGTGATGTTGAGTTAAGCACAGAAATTCTACAATCTATCCCACGCTTAGCCATTGAAGCTCACTAAGTGACTTCAGACCCACCTCACAGGATTGCAATTGTGAGAGAAAAAATAAACTATGTATGTCATGCTGAACTCCTGAATGTCAGGATGCAAATTCATTAAATAAACTTGATAATGTACAAGTTGAAGCTCACGAGTTATAGTCTTGTTCATTAAAATGAAGAGAGCCTACCTGCACTCATTTGTCTTTCAACACACGCAGTGTTTTGCAGTAAGGCAACTGGAGTCTGTTACTAAAGTCAACTGTAGAAATAATGCATCCTTCCAGAGATCTCAAGTAAACTGGATTGGAAATATACACTATGACCAGATGAATGAGAATAAGCTTTTAAAAATTTAGGGAACTTTTCCTTGTTTTTGTTTTAAATTTGTATTGAAAATAGAAAGATACTTTAAAATGTGACTAATGTGCCCACTACTGGATTTTATTTTTATTTTTATGTTAAGACCTTCAAAATTGTCGACTATGAAGATGAACTGAACTTGCTATCTGTTGTGGCTGTTACTCAGATAGGAGTTGATGGGGCAGCTCATCTTGATTTCCATTGTAACAAGCAGGGTATTCGGCTGAAGAGTTTTCCTTTTGTGGAGTCCTGGGATGTGGTAAGTATAATTTAGGTTTTCCTAATGTTCCTACTATGAATGTACTACAGTAGCTTAGCTCTAACGACATGATTCTGTCAAGCCATTTATACATGCCATTCAAATGCTAAAGATAAAAATTACCAAGAAGTGGGGACAAGTTATAAAGGAGTTATAGAAAAATAATAATTCAGCAGTCTGGAAATATACCCAATGCATTCCTGTTAGATCCATCTGATTTTTATCCAGAGCTGAATTTTGTAGATTTAAATTGGCTGGTTGCTTTGAAGCTATGAGATGCACACACTTCCCTCCAAAGAACCTTTCCAATTTAAAAATAAGCTTTAAGCATCTTTTTAAAAATAAAGTTGAAGGGCAGGTGTTTTGGTAATTGGATAAAGGGAATTTATTTGTTTAAAAGTCCCCAGTCCGAAGAAAAGGGCAAAGCAGGCTTTTAAAGCTTTAATGTGGAAAAAAATGTCCACAGCTGAAATTCAGACAAAAGATGGACTTACAATTATTCCAGCTCTTGTGTGTGATATTGGCAATGTGTGAAAAGCTGGCATTGTACAGAATGCCTAGGAAATCTATAGAATTAGTGATGTTTTTAGGCAAAGTGTCAAATGTCTGTGTTATTTTAATATGCTATATATTGTCCTAGGTATTATATACTACCTAGGCATTATGCAGAATGATAAGAACTATTTAGGCAAAATATGAAAAGAGAGTCAAGAAAAGGGTTAGGGTTAACCTTTATTGTAAAGACACAGGAAAATGAAAGAATGCTACCATAGAAGTTCCAGTAATTTGCCAGTAATCTGGAAGGTGATGTCGTACAAAAATGTTTTATCACCACAAAGAGTTTCTGTATCGTATAGATGCATTCTTGCTATCATTTGAAGTGAAAATTACGTTTGTGTTCTCCTAATGCAGACATACAACCATGAAGTTCACTTTGATAGACATACAGTGCTGCACATACAACAAAAGCCCCATAGGATGTTCAGCTGTCACATATACCAGATGACCTGCAATAGTGGAAAAGATGACAATATACAGAAAGGAAAAAGAAGAGGATGTGTTTGGTCGAAAACTGGAGGGAGATACTGAATATTTTTAGATTTCACCTTGATTTGGAGACTGCTATGGACAGTATCTGAAGACGTGCTTTATACGATGTAATAGTAGTAACTGTTATTCTTCTTTGTATAAAAGTAATTCTTTTTTAACTGCTTCTCAACCTTTGGATCAAATGTACTGTAGTATAAATCATTTTAAATATTTATTTTAAAAAACACTCAAGTAGCAAAATTGTAAATTGCCACCGATATTGCCACAGGGTATATTCCCCCTAAAATATAGCTCTTTTGTATTAATATTGCTGGGAGAATTGCGCAGAATACAAATTCAAACTACATTTTTGCTGTCATTAAAAAATTGGAATTTAAATCATGTTTAAATTCTACTCTGTATGGAGCAAAGAATGTTCTTCAGTTCGGTAGGGGCTTAATCATGGTTATCTATGCCCTGCTACAGCTAGACTTTGTATAAACACTAACCGACAGGGTTGTATTTCTTCCAACAGGCAGAGAGGGAGCTGACCTTAGTTCTTCTGTCAGCAGATAACTGATCACTTGCCAGTCATCTGAAGAAGATTGTCAAATGGGATTCTCTTTAGAAGTAATGCTGTGTGCAGCAGTCAACTACTAAATGCCTGGGGAGGGATGTTACTATTTTACAGTTATGCAGAAATAGAGTGATTAAGATTTAAGAAATTGGCTGCTCATTCTCCTGCTGCATGATTTTGCCAATATTTATGTGTGTCCATTCCCAGGTATCTTGTTTGGGAATTTCCGGTTTTTAATTTCTTTCTTTTTAAAAGAAAAAAAAACACTTCTGAAAGATGTCCCTGAGAATTAATTTTGTTTGATTTCCTCCCTACAGTCAGTGCTTTATTGAAAGATGTTCATTTATGTTGGAAACATTCTCACTTATTCATTTTAATATCCTGGCATTCTGGTGCTGAAAATAAATATTTCTTTATACAGTATATTGTGCAAATGTAGTCATTACATGTTGGTTTAGTATGATAGATACATCACAAAATGGTATTGATAGTGATACTACAATACCTATTGAATTTATGGGTTTCAAATAGCAAAATACGATTTTCTTACAGTTTTATAAATTATTTAAACTTTATCCTGCCTTTTTTATTTTTATAAATAACTCAAGGCAGCAAACATCCCCACTACTACTACTTTCTATTTTTTGCTCAACAACAACCTTGTAAGGTGAGTTAGGTTGGGAAAGTATAACTGGCCTAAAGTCACCCCACCATCTGTTCATGCCTAAGACAAGACTAGAAGTCACAGTCTGCTGGCTTTTAGCTTAACCACTAGACCAACTGGCTTTCTTCCTCTTTCTCTTCTATTAGCTAGAAAGATCAGAATGAAATCTATGCAAAACACATTTATTATAACCTTTGCTCATCATAAATTGAAGGAGAATTGCTAATGAATAGAAAAATAAAAATATGTAATGCTATGCTAATTTATTATATTTATCAAATCAAAACAACTATTTAAAAATGCAGGTGGCACAGGAGTCACTTGTGGAATAATCCATCCTGCAACTCTGCTCAATGCATTTTGTGGTTCTTGCTGCATTATTCTTTTGGAACTGGAAGCCTACATTTTACATTTTGGAATTTCATTGCTATACATCAAGCTATGTAAGCCTCTGGCTATGTGACTTGGCTACATTTACCTTCCTATCTGTCTCAGCCAATGCAAATGAGAAGAAACTTGGAAATCATATTTTAAATTATTCATTATGCTCAACAGTTAAGTAATATGAGAGAAAGGAAGAAATACCAAAAGCTTCCATATGATCTCTGGGGAGAAAAACTATACTTCAGCTTGGGAAAGGACCAAGAAAATAAATTATGCTTAAATATTTACAGAAAAGCTCCAAACATTTTAAAAATAAATAGCCAAAGCAGAGGAGATTGTGTTTCCTTGTTAAATATCTGTTTGGCGATAGAACATAACATTCTGGTAGCAGGAAGTGCTGTGGTTGTGGAAAGAGGAATTTAGAAATTAACCTTATGAGAGGGTTAAACTTCACTGTAACAATCAGGATATACTGCCAACAGCAACAATAACACTGATAGGAAAATTTGAAAATTACCCTGGACGAATGCCTTAGCAATATAGGCAAGTTGTTAAGAAAAAATGGGCTTCAACTAATGAATAATTGAAGTTTTATTGAATAGTTTTATGGAATAGTTTTATCTTCATGAGAATTGCAAGAAGGCTGCCTGAGATGTTTGTACGAACTTCTTTATGGTCTGGACTCAAGCCTAGTTTATCTGATCATTGCCTTAGTGGTTGATAAGCCCATTATCCTCCAAGGGTGTCCCCTTTATTCATTACAATGGTGAAATCCTGATAGCAATAGCACCTAGACTTCTATACCGCTTTATAGCCCTCTTAAGTGGTTTACAGAGTCAGCATATTGCCCCCAACAATTTGGGTCCTCATTTTACCCATCTTGGAAGGATGGAAGGCTGAGTCAACCTTGAGGTTGGTGAGATTCAAACTGCCAAATTGTAGGCAGCTGGCAGCCAGCAGAAGTAACCTGCAGTACTGCACTCTAACCACTGCAACACCATGGCTCATAAAGAACATTAAATACTTGTGCAGTCCCTCTAATTAGATATACCAAAGGGATAATTGACTGGACCCAAGCTGAAATGGACAAACTTGGTTGGAAAACTAGGAAACTAATGATCATACATCATGTGCTTCACCCAATAAATGCCATACACACATAGAGGTAGTAAGAGGAATATAAAAAAACTAGAATAAGAAAAATACAGCCTGAATGACTATATCAGGAAAATTAAGGAGGTTCTGCTTACAAAAGATAGTAAGGAAAGGCTCCCAAAGACCACAGCTCAGGCTGTTAGTGCCTGCACTTAAGTTCCAGCTGCCTACAACTGCTGTAGGCTCGAATCCCACCAGGCTCAAGGTTGACTCAGCCTTCCATCCTCTCGGGGTAGGTAAATTGAGGACCCAAGATTGTTGGGGGCAATTAGCTTAGTAATAAGCAGGCATCTACAATGGAATGAAGGCTATTGCTGAGCATGCTGGGTTGCATCCCAAAAATTGTAAGCCACCCTGAGTCTCCGGAGAAGGGCGGCATATAAATGTAATAAAAAAAAACCTAAACTGGGATGTAAAAAATAAATAAGTCAAAGTCAAATTAATATCTGAAAAAGAGAGCTAGTTTATATCTAAACATTAAGTTTATTGACTCGGAGGTCCCTGGAGATTTGATCCCCAGTTTCACTTTCTTGTAATTTTCTACTAGGAAAGGGTCAGTCTTCCTAATTTATATAATTTAAATAATTTAATTTATATAATTTAAAGTGGGAGTTAGAATTCTTTGTGAATGTTCCAGCGTCTTGGTGGAACTTGGCTGTAGCTGCATTAAAGACCTTAGCAAAGGATTCAAAGCTGCTTCAGCC
Source organism: Naja naja (assembly GCA_009733165.1). Classification (NCBI taxonomy): domain Eukaryota; kingdom Metazoa; phylum Chordata; class Lepidosauria; order Squamata; family Elapidae; genus Naja; species Naja naja. The sequence goes on along the minus strand of CM019148.1, from coordinate 208,798,550 downwards.
AGCGAAGAGTGGTTAGAGACATGTTAGCTCCCTAGATATATCAATACTCTCAATATTATACCTTTGCATGTATAAGTTCCTTAGTATAAAACCTGCCTTGTAAACATCCCCTTTGGTACTAAAATGTTTATCAAGATTAGCATGAGCCTTATTTCACTTCTATTATTAATTGGAGCTTGATTGGACCCCTACATACAGAGATGTGATCCTCAACCACCTTGCTAAACCATGGGTTAAAGAAATGCTAAAATAAGCAGCCTCTGCTTATCTGTGAACAAGTAATCTGTAACTAAACTATCAATAGTTTATTATGCAAACCAGTAACACAAGAAAAGTGTTTCTGGTTTGTTTTCTCCTGGAGAAAAGCCATGGTTTGTTTTAGTAATCTTCGTTTTGTTTTGAACAAATCAGAATCTCTGGATTTCCCCATACCATAAAAACCTTGTGCGCAGATGTATTGATTTTTTAAAAACTCAACACATTGCTTACTTGCTAAGTAAAACACATTATCATCACTCTGAATATCATCACCACAAATGATATTATTTTGCTGTGCGGAGGACAAGTGGGATTGAAAGAAAATTGGGCTGGAGAGGAATTATTTGCAAACTGTATACAGTCAAATATATTTCAATAGAATAATGAAACAAAGTTATGTGAAAGGTAATAATGCAAAAGGTCTGGCAATTGACTTGCAAAAATTGTACTTTTACAAATCACTGTAAATTAAGAGGTCTGACCAAGAAAGAACCAAAGTCCCAAGTTATTTTTAAGGCACTGAGATAGTGATTATGTGCCATCAAGTCATTTTCAACTCTTAACGGCCACATAGATAAAAGACCACACAGATAGATTCTCCAAGCAGATCTTCACTAACCTTTTCTTTCATGTCTCCCAATGGTGTGCTCATCCCCCCTTGTTGGCCTATCCACTTGGTCTTCTTTTTCTTTCTTTTCTTTCTTTCCTAGCATGATAGCCTTTTCCAGAGTGGGTCTTCATATAGTGTATCAGAGTTTGTGCCTCAAGTGACAACTTATGTATTAATTTGCATAAGGAGCCATCAGTTTGTTTTCTTGGCTATTCACAGAAGGCTCAGGTGTCTTCTCCAATGCCAAAATTCAAAGCATAGATAATCTTCCTATCCCGCTTCTTGAAAGTCCAGTTTTTGCTTCCATAGAGGGTCACAGATACATCAGTTGGGGAAAAAATACATTTCAGAATCCAAAGCAATTCCTAGTGAAGCAGAATCTGGTTGGATCCTGAAATCACTTTGTCCTCATTCATGGGAGAAAAATAGGACAGGATCCAGTTGTGTTAGTTGTGTTACTGAATCTAGAAACCTAGATCCAACAGAAGGTGTTAAAATCTTTTTGCTGATTTTGTAAGAGAGCCCTTGTTAATGCTATTACCTAAACCACTCTGAAGTTAACTGGCTGGAAGCCATGTTTTAATGAAATGGCAACAGCTGTGTTCTCTGATGGAAATACATTTAACTGTAGTCCTGTCTACAGAGCAAGCCTAATGCATATGGTGTTTGTATCGTGCTAGTAATGTAAGTATACATAATTTATGTCTGATTTTTTTCATTGCAGTTTTACAACTTTTTTCCATTGCTTACTGATAGTTGCTTTTTAATTTATTTCAGGATAAAGATTTAGACAGTTTAGAATGTATATGCCCTCAATAAAGGCCTAACTTTTGGCTGAAACTAGTACCCTATTTTTTTCCCAATTCTATTAAAAGGGTTGTTTTGTTTAATTTTCACTTTGGGACTTCTATTTTTCGCTAATCTGTGAATATAGTTAGGTTTCTTTCCTGTGCAATCATACCCAGCAATCACAAATTATATTAAATGGAGAAAGCTAATGTAAAAAGAAGGGATGGAGAAAGATACATCATAAGAAAGTTGAGGTAAAATCAGTGCAAACTCCTGGTTTAGGGTGAAAATTAGGGCCTGAGAATGTCTGAAACTGGTTAACTGATCAAACATTCTCTCTCTCAATGTTCTGCAATGTCTTCTTTAAAAATTTCCACCTCTTTTAACATCAGTCTTATTTAATGCTCTTATTTTTGCTAGATTTACCTTTCTATGTTCTGAAGAACTACCTTGTTTTTTATTAGGGCTTATTCCTTTCTCATTCTAATCCTGACATAGATATATTAAGATGCAATCAGGCCTCTAACTTCAATGTTTGCATATTTAAAGCTGTAAGCTAAACATTCTTCAACCATCTTAAATATCTTGTGCTACTCATAATAATTTTATGAAGTCATATACCCTATGCACTTTAATGTGTGTGTGTGTGTGTATACGTATACATATATAACAAATGTAACTCTAACTCCCAAAAGTGTGAGTGCTTTTAATACCCAACTATAAAATTAAAACTGTTAAAAGCATAAAACGTATCAGCCCAGTTCAAAAACAAACCTAACAATAAAAACATAATACACTACCCTCGTGCCTGGAACAGATCCAGATCATAAGGGCTCCTGGAACCACAGGAGAGTGGATACTGTATGCATCTCTGATGGATGTTGTTCCAGAAAGTAGGGGAAACAATACAGAAGTCACAATACATTGGTTCCCAAAATGATGTTTAATTGAAGGGACCTAAAGCACACTTGCCCTACCTAAGCATACCTGGTGGAAACAAATAAGAGATATGCAGCCCTTCAGATAACAGGCCCTAGGCCATGAAGGATTTTATAGGTAACAATTAGCATATTGAATTGCACCAGAAGCCAAGTGGCAATCAACATAGCTCACTTAGCAGCAATGACACATTGACATAAATGCAATAATCCAATTGTGAGTTGATCAGGACACAAGTGCCTGTCTGAAGAGTATTCTGGCTGAGGAAAGGGCACGTGTGGTGCACAAGGTGTAAGCCGCCCTGAGTCTTCGGAGAAGGGCGGCATATAAATGTAATTTTTTTTTAAAAAACCTGCTTGCGATCTAGCCGGTTTGGGATGGAGGGAGGAGGCGTTCTTAGAATGGCGGGAAGAAGACACGTGTGATCGAGGAGCTATGTCGGACATGGATCACTCTCTTGACACTACTTCCTGCCGAAGTGCATCGTTGAGCACTGCCTGGAGGGCATTCTTCCCTTTGTTAATGCATTCTTCGCGTTCCTTGTTAATCTCCTCGAAGCCTTGAATGTGCACTAGGAGCTTCGGGTCACCCAACCTCGACTGGATGTACTTGAGTTGACTGTCACTGTCTTTCCACTGTAGAAGGTCATCTAGGCCGTTCAGCAATGTGTGGATTTCCTTGGGAGACAGCTTGTGTGTTGGGGCTTCACAGATATCCAGGAGCTCTGACCATAAGTCTTTATAGCGGCAATACTGCCTGTCCCAATCCTTCCTATAACATGACTCCATGGGTTCAGTAAGCTTCCTATGTTGTCTGAGGTCATAGGCTTTCTGAGGTATCGCCCTGTCTGCAGAGGTTTGGATGTCCAAATGAGGGTTTTGGGAACCAGGTTCCATGTTTACATCAAGGGTGGGTGGAGGGTTCGAGCCCTCTGGTACATCAGGTACATCTGTCATGGCTGAAGAAGTTGCCATGTTTCAAATTGGCAAAGGTGAATTTTGGAAAATTTAGTAATGTTCTTTTATTTTGCTAGGGTGCTGTGCTAGATGTAGTACTTGAGCACGTAGGTGGCGCTGCACAATATGGCTTCTTTTAGGGTGCAGTGCATGCTTGCAACACAAGTGGACGCTATAGAGGGCATTGTCGCTGAGTCTGTAGACTGGAGAGCAAACACAAGTTTGCCCGTTAGTGTTGCTTGCGACACAAATTGGCACAATAGAGGGTGTTGTTGATGAGTCTGTAGACTTGAGACCGAATGCAAGTTTGCCTGTTAGTGTTGCTTGCTAGGTCTGGAAGACCTAAGCACAGGTTAGGCTGCAGGTAATACTGGAAAGTACTGGAAACTTGCATTAAGTCACCATGAGTTGCCACAAGCTAGCATATAAAATAGAATTTTCCTATGAAATTCATAGGAATACTAGTGAAATTTGGGGGAATTCACAGACAAGTCTTTGAATTCTCTGGGAAATTTCTGCTAGGCCACCAGATGGTGCTGTGGGCTGCTTTGCTTAAGTCTGTAGGGGGGGGGTGAATCCCAAAGGAATTTATTTGATTACTAGCTGAAAGAGGAAGTCATCAAACAAAGACGGCATTCCAAAGGTTGCATGCAGCCTTGTGTCTTGGGAGGGGGGGAATGGGCTCCTTTGCTTTGAAGACGGTCCTTCAACTAATGAATCATAACCCCCAATAAAAGGTGGATGAAAAAAAAAGCTGGAGAGGCTTCTTTATTGCCTCTGAGTTGGAGCATAGAGCTTAAAAAAATGCTAAGCTTTACAGTTTGAATGAGCAGAGCAGATTTAGCTTTTTTCTTTTTTAGAACACAGGAAAATTCTCCTTTTGAAGCATCTGCATTTGAATGTAGACAACTGAGGGGGATACTTGGATACCTGGCTCCTCCTTTGTTCCATCCTGAGGCAGAGGTAACTTGAGACAAAGATGAGAGAGGGGAGGGTTCCTTCCCATCGAGAGGTTTAATACCACGATTATCTTTATCCGAAAAAACAAATACTTTTAATCTTCACAGGGATTCACAGACTAATCATTTACTTTTGGGATTGCAGGAATTCAGATATATAAATCATTATTCCACTCAAGGCTTTCAGATCCCTGCATCTTTTCATTGCTTCCAGGAATCAAGATTAAAATATCTTTCTACTGTTCTGCTTTACACTCTAGATGGGTATAAAGCAGACAGAGCAACTCCACAAAGCATCTATACAAAGTCTTTTTTATTGGTTCATCAGGCATCCTGTCAACTCACAGTTATGATAAGGTTCTTCTTAATGTCCAATCCTTTGCATATCTGAATCATGGTGTAGAAAGATATTAAACTCTCATACCTATATTTCATCCCATAATTACAGAGGTAGCGAATATAGCTGCTACACGAGGCTGTGTGTTCAGGCAAGAAGAGGAGAAACCTCCCTCAACCCACCAAGGGTCAGTTCAGTGACTAATCAGGGTTACAGATGTGACCACATGACATGGACTACATTCCCCAGGATACCTTAACTACATTTACCATGATGCATTCCCTTAAGGGGACAGCTCTCAATTCCTAACTACCTATCCCAAGTCCCATTAACTCTAAACTGGCTGGACAGCACAGAGTCTGCTATCAGACTCCATTCATTGACCATATAAGGACATACAGAACAGCCACCTTCTCATCAACCCCCAGAAGACCCCCAAGTTGAATTGGGAAATTCACATTTTAAAAGCTTTCCTCTTCACCCATATAATTAAGGAGATAGGTTGCAGAAATTTTGTTTTCACAATAAGTTCCAACTTTCTGGAAAAAAAGATAGCTTAAACTATCATTAGCCTGTACCTCTTCTGCAAAAAAAAAATCAAAAGAGTATATAAAAGGTGTTGCACTAAATGCTTCTTTTTGTGGAGGCTTAGATGGATGAAACTCTGCATCTTATCTATATCCACTGATGCAACCCTAAATACCTTATTAAGCATAGGGTTTTCTTTGGCTGGGTTCACACAACTCACGTCCTCAGGTGAAACGATACCATCTTCTTAATTCAATTCTTGGAAGCTGAACAAATCAGAAGTGCTTGCATTGCATAGGTTGGATTCACATAAGTTTATCTAAAATGTGGCTGTTCCTTGGTTCAGTTTGTCATATAAACAGATATGAATTAATCTAAAACCTATATTTTATTTTTACTTTTAGTAAATAGCTAAAATTATTCTGCTAGATGACTTAAATAAACGAGAATGAAAGAATGCAGAAAAACTGACAGAGATACCAGTATTTGGGGAATCCAAGAATGAATGACAATAGTGATTGTTTTGTGTTTAAGCTTATACACAAATACCAAAGGGATGAACATGCGGTTGAAAACAAAACTGATTTAATAATACGAATAAAGGATTAGTGAAGGAAAGGATGACAGATTATCAGAGTAAAACAGATGAATTTCTGGTGGGGTTAAGAGTGAAAAAGAGAGAAACGGTTGGAAAGAAAAGAAATGGGAATGAAAGTAGAACTGCAGGAGAAAAATATGAATCTATAAAAAGTATTGGAAGACAAATTACTGTCACAAAAGAATGAATGGAATGTAGACAAAAAGGACATGGAAACTGCTTGGAACAGAAGTGTATTGAGTTATGCTAATGAAAATCTTGAAAAAGGATTTTTGGTAGAATGATCGAAATGAAGAGAATGATTGTTGTAAAAAATTAGAATGACAGACAGAAATCTAATAAATATGATTGCAAACAATATATTTAAAAGAGAACAAGAAACAAATGTTTTGGAAACAGTTATACAAAAGTGTTTAAAATTAAAAATGAAAGTGAGGATATCATTTGGAATGAAACTGGAATGAGGAAATGTTGGAAGGCATTATTTTTAAAATTTGTAAAAATAATTAGAGATTTATAAAAAAAAAGTGGCATTGAAATGAATACTATAAATGCTAGTACCCAATAAAACACTGATGAAAAGTCAATTATAACTATACACATGTGGGTGGCTTACAGAGTGCCAGTCTGACTTGTTCAGTGTGTGTGTACACATGTGTGAATGTTGCATTGTACCTGACACTTGGAATCTTTGGGAATTTTTCTAAAAAATTGTGAATGCAAGTGTGAATGCAAAAACTGCAGGGGAATGGGTTTGTTAATGTGCTCAGAAAAATGTCCAACAGAATTCTGACCAAAAAGGTAACAAAGAGCAATGTCTGGAAAATGTAGGCAAGAGGGTTATGCATGGAATAAGTCAAGCATCATGTTTACAGAATAACAGAGTTGGAAGGGATCTTGTAGGTCATCTAGTCCAGGGGTCGCCAACCTTTTGGACCTCAGGGACCATGAAACTCATATTTTTAAATCCCACGGACTAGAGACCCTGGGAAAATCCCATAAAAGTCTGCAGGAAAATTCCCCACCCCATTTTCCTACCGATCAATCATACTTTATTTGGGATCACAGGATACCGTCTCAAGCTCTGTTCTCAGGGGGAGGGAGGGAGAGACTTTTGGCTTCATGCAAGGAAAGCAGCAGAAGCAATAGAAGTCTTTCTTTCTCTCCCTCAAACTCCACCAGAAATGAGTCTTTGTGAGACTTGTGCAGCCTCTTGGAGCAGGATGCCTTGCAGGGTCCCAAAGACTCATTTCTGGCGGAATTTGGGGGAGAGAAAGACTTTTGCTGCTTTCCTTGCGTGTAGCCAAAAGCAGAAGAGGAAAGAAGCAGCCCAGTGGCCAGGTGAGGCACGTGGGGCAAGTTCCCCCCCCACTGCCCTTTCCCCCACTCCCCTCACTATCTCGTGTTGTTTGCAATGCAGGCCATGTGGGTGGCACAGCCTTGCATTCCCGCACAGCCTAGATTGTTTTCGGGGGTGCTTTGGGGGTGACATTTCTCTGTGGACCACCAAAATTTTCTCACGGACCACCAGTGGTCCCCACTGGTTGGCAACCACTGATCTAGTCCAACTCCCTGCCCAAGCAGGAGACCGTATACCATTTCTGAAAAGTGGCTATCCAGTCTCTTCTTGAAAGTCTCCATTGATGAAGCACCCACAACTGTTCCATTGGTTAATTGTTCTCACTGTTAGGAAATTTCTCCTTAGTTCTGGGTTGACTCTCTCCTTGATCAGTTTCCATCCATTGTTCCTTGTCTGGCCTTTGGGTGCTTTGGAAAATAGGTTGTCTCCCTCCTCTCTGTGACAGCCCCTAAAACATTCATATTCCCTTGTTTGTTTATAATTTGTGGAGGAATGCTTGTGGTGAGGCCACAGGTGTGTTTGGTTTGGACAGGAATTTGTGCACAAATGATGCTATGCTGGTGATTTGAAGCAGATATTGGACTGCATGCTGCAGCAAGGAGTATGAATCTGAAAATTAATGTCTCAAAGACCAAGATGGTGTGCTTGATAGGAAAAATGGAGTGACTTGCAAGTTATATATAAATACCAAACAGCTAGAGCAGGGGTGTCAAACTCAAATTTCATTGAGGGCCGCATCAGGGTTCTGTTTGACCTTGGAGGGCCAGGGGTGGGTGTGGCCAGCACATTGCTCCTGTTGGAAGCACCTGTGATGGAAAGTGCTAAGGCAGGACTTCCCTGAGACCCTCCCTCATTCTCAGTATAATCTCCTTCCATATCTCCTTCCCTTCATTCCTTCTTTCCCTTCCTACCTTCCTCTTTTTCCTTCCCTCTTCCTTCTCCTTCCTTCTTCCTTCTTTTCACTGGCAGAGGGCTGCAGGAGGCTGTTGTGACCAAAAACGGGCTGCAGGGGGGTCAGGCACAGCCCCCAGCTCCATTTTTGCTGGCAGAGGCACTGAGGACTGGTCCTTTGCTGTTTCCAGGCTGGCCCCATGGGCTACATCTAAGCACCCTGCGGGCTGGATCCAGCCCACAGGCCTTGAGTTTGACAGCAAGCTGATTAAAATGTATATTTCAATATTGACTAAAGGTAGAAAACTTCATGAAAAAAATTCAAGGATAGTTCAAATGATCATAGAAATGGAATAGGTACTTTATGATCTGTTGCAAGGAATGTTTGTCAAGCAAACAAAAAGGAATGTGGGTACGTCTGCCTCTTTGTTATATGAAGAGTTGGCTTACATCAGGAGAAAGAAAATAATAAGTTGAATGCACAGGATTGGATTCCAGGTGTGTGTGTTAAAATAGGAAGTGGTAAAATGAATTAATGTGGAATGCAGATGAATTGAATACAAAAGTTAGAGACCAATAGAAAAAGCATACAGCATGCTAAATTAGTAACTAATTTAAGTGAACAGTGAATGAAAGAGTGGGACAAAGTAGAATAAGATGAAGTAGAAAACTGAAAATAATGGCTGGAACTGATGAGAGACAAAGCAAAAAAGAGCTAAGAGAGTAATGTATAAATGAGAAGGAAGCAAGGATACAAAGGCATTAAGTATAGTAAACTCTGTTGGTGTAAACCAGGTTTCCTTTTTCATTTTTTTTAATTTCATGCTCTTTATTCCTACGCTTATTATTTAACTCTTTTTCTGTGCTGGGAATAGTAATGCTCACCCCAAAAGGGAACAGTATGGTATGTATATACAGTGGGGCAAAAAAGTATTTAGTCAGCCACCAATTGTGCAAGTTCTCCCACTTAAAAAGATGAGAGAGGCCTGTAATTGTCATCATAGGTAGACCTCAACTATGAGAGACAAAATGTGAAAACAAATCCAGACAATCACATTGTCTGATTTGGAAAGAATTTATTTGCAAATTATGGTGGAAAATAAGTATTTGGTCAATATCAGAAGTTCATCTCAATACTTTGTTATATATCCTTTGTTGGCAATGACCGAGGTCAAACGTTTTCTGTAAGTCTTCACAAGGTTGTCACACACTGTTGCTGGTATGTTGGCCCATTCCTCCATGCAGATCTCCTGTAGAGCAGTGATGTTTTGGGGCTGTCGCTGGGCAACACGGACTCCCTCCAAAGGTTTTCTATGGGGTTGAGATCTGGAGACTGGCTAGGCCACTCCAGGACCTTGAAATGCTTCTTCTGAAGCCACTCCTTCATTGCCTGGTGTGTTTGGGATCATTGTCATGCTGAAAGACCCAGCCGTGTTTCATCTTCAATGCCCTTGCTGATGGAAGGAGGTTTGCACTCAAAATCTCATGATACATGGCCCCATTCATTCTTTCCTGTACACGGATCAGTCATCCTGTTCCCTTTGCAGAGAAACAGCCCCAAAGCATGATGTTGCCACCCCATGCTTCACAGTAGGTATGGTGTTCTTTGGTTGCAACTCAGCATTCTCTCTCCTCCAAACATGATGAGTTGTGCTTCTACCAAACAGTTCTACTTTGGTTTCATCTGACCATATGACATTCTCCCAATCCTCTTCTGGATCATCCAAATGCTCTCTAGCAAACTTCAGACGGCCCCGGACATGTACTGGCTTAAGCAGGGGGACACGTCTGGCACTGCAGGGTCTGAGTCCCTGGCGGCGTAGTGTGTTACTGATGGTAGCCTTTGTTACGTTGGTCCCAGCTCTCTGCAGGTCATTCACTAGGTCTTCCCGTGTGGTTCTGGGATTTCTGCTCACCGTTCTTGTGATCATTTTGACCCCATGGGGTGAGATCTTGCGTGGAGCCCCAGATTGAGGGAGATTATCAGTGGTCTTTTATGTCTTCCATTTGCTAATTATTGCTCCCACAGTTGATTTCTTCACACCAAGCTGCTTGCCTATTGCAGATTCAGTCTTCCCAGCCTGGTGCAGGTCTACAATTTTGTTTCTGGTGTCCTTTGACAGCTCTTTGGTCTTCACCATAGTGGAGTTTGGAGTGTGACTGTTTGAGGTTGTGGACAGGTGTCTTTTATACTGATAACAAGTTCAGACAGGTGCCATTAATACAGGCAATGAGTGGAGGACACAGGAGCCTCTTAAAGAAGAAGTTACAGGTCGGTGAGAGCCAGAAATCTTGCTTGTTTGTAGGTGACCAAATACTTATTTTCCACCATAATTTTCAAATAAATTCTTCCCAAATCAGACAACATGATTGTCTGGATTTGTTTTCACATTTTGTCTCTCATAGTTGAGGTCTACCTATGATGACAATTACAGGCCTCTCTCATCTTTTTAAGTGGGAGAACTTGCACAATTGGTGGCTGACTAAATACTTTTTTGCCCCACTGTACGTATATACGTGCACAGCAAACAGGGCCAACTTTGGGCCCTAATCCTACACCGAATACTTACAAGGTATGGAGGGATTCTCTGGCTACATGCTAGAAGAATGTCAGGACAGAAACAACATCACAGAAAAGGCTGACAAGCCTGTATCACAAGGAAAAACACAATATAACCCATAAGCCCCATAACGTCCATGCTGCATCCAGTGGAAAAAAGTATGATAGCTTAGAAGAGCTTAAAAAGGAATGCAAATACACTCTTTTTGGCACTGGCAACCCTAAAACTTTCGCGTTGCCTCGAGAAAACTCAGGATACGGTGGAATCCAGTCAACGAGAGTTCCCTGCAGGGAGATCGGTGGGTCTTTGAAGCTGAAATCCAAACGGCATCCGAAATAAGCCTCCTCCTCCCTTAGGCTTACTCCTCAATAGCCAAGCCCAGGTTTGAGCTTAACCTGCTGCTTTCGGGTTTACCAACATCCGCGCAGGGAGCTTCCGAAAAAAAATCCGCCTCAAGAGCCTAATGGTTCTTAAGTCAGAGCAATTGAGCAATGAGGACCCAGGATTGTTGGGGGCAATAAGCTGACTTTGTAAAAATGCGCTTAGTAATAAGCAGGCATATACAATGGAATGAAGGCTATTGCTGAGCGCATTGGGTTGTGCTCCAAACATTGTAAGCCGCCCTGAGTCTCTGGAGAAGGGCGGCATATAAATATGAATTAAAAAAAATTTAAGGAGTGTAAACTTTGAGTTCAGTGGTTTCCGAGTCCGGGGGAGAAAAAAGAGGCGCCGAAAGAAGCAGCGGGTAAGGACGAGAAAGCAGAGGAACGAGTCTTGATAGTCCCTGCCCGCGGCCTGAACGTCCAGCCCCGTCCAAGTGGGACGAATCGCTTGGCTTTCTCTCACACACCCTTTTCTTTCACTCCAGGGTACGAAAGAGGAGGGCGCGCCACGCCGAGAGCTCCGGCTTGCGTCTCCGCCCCATTCCCGTGTTTGTTTGGGTCCTCCGCAGTTGCGTCCCGGTGTGGTGGAAGATGGAAGACTACAAGCTTTTCCTGGCCTTCCTCGCCTCCGCGTTGCTGCTCGGCCTCCTCTCCGTCGTCTTCGCTCTGGTCTGGGTCCTCAGCTACCGCGAGGGGCTCGCCTGGAACGGGGGCTTGGCCGAGTTCAATTGGCACCCGCTCCTCATCATCACGGGCTTCGTGTTCATCCAAGGGATCGGTGCGTAACAAGGACGGGGTGGGTGGAAGGGTTGGAGGGCAGCCGAGCGATCGGGGCCGGGAGGGGTGGTGAGTGGAGAGGGAGGAGATAGCGAGAAGAGGCTGCTGGCCTTTATTTATTTATTTTCGCCCCTGCAAAGGCGGCCAGTCGCATAGAAGCAAACTTCCACAGCATGCGGGTCCGTTAGCTCCCGTGGGGGTGGGGGTGACGGCTTCTCTGGCAAATTAACAGGCGTCGTCAGCTTTCCAGCCCCGGGTTGGCACTGCAACTTCAAAAGGCGGCTGGGTCGCAAGCCGTCGCTCGCGAGGGCTGCGGTGGCAAGTTTAGGATCGCAACTGCAAGGTGAACAGCTGTCTCTCGTCGCTGGCCGTGGAGTTGGACCTTTCCCAGGATGACAGGAAACCCTCAAAGTTCCAGGAATTGTCCTGCCTTGGCTGACCTCTTGCTATGCCTCTCCCCGCCCCCGCCCCTGTTCCGCTTTCTTGGTTCTCGAGCAAGTTCTCCAAACCCGCTCACCCGGGAACGGTGCCTGTTGGCGCCTTTTAGCTATAAAGCCAGCCTCGCTCCAATTGCGTCCAACGTAAGGAGTAATTCTTGGGTGTTGCAGTTGGAATTGGAGCTTTATTTTTATTTATTTTATTTTATTAATTTGATTTGTCAATCGCTTACAAGATAATAGGTATAAGGATAAACATAATTATGAATACATGAAATAGGACAGGGACGGTAGGCACGTTGGTGCTTATGCACGTCCCCTACAGACCTCTTAGGAAAGGGGTGAGGTCAATAGTAGACGACAGTCTAAGGTTAAAGTTTTTGGGGTTTGGGGAAGAAACCAGAGTCAGGTTGGGGAGTCCTTGGGGCTCTTGAGTTTGCTTTGCAAATGCCTCATTACCCAACTGGGTAAACACACTTAAGAGGTGTTGCAAAACTGCCAGCCGGACTCCGAAAGCGGACTGTCGCGACGTGCGTATTATTTTCTTGGGCTTGGGCCCTTTTCTGTTTACCCGTATTACCCGTATCATATCTCGTCCAGAGCAAGAAGGGCGTGGGGTATTAAGGCTTCCCTGGTGTTTTGCTTAGTGACTTTGCGTTTTTAATAGCAGTGGCTTCGGAACAGTTAATTCTCTGCGGCGACTCTTTCACTGACGCCTTACCTGACTTGAAAAACGCAAACGCACTCGTGGTTTCTTTGGATTATTTCGAAAATGCTAGGTAGTTCACAAACGATTGCAAATATGGGCTGTGAGGAGGAAGATTGCTACAAGTGTGACTAATCGGGATGGTACAAAACAAACGGCAGTGTCTGCGTCATTAAAAAACGCCATTGTGTTCTGATGAGTAGCCCTTCAGTTTCTGTAGAATTGTCTTAATATATATATTTGACCATCTTGGTTCTAGTTCATGAAGGCTTACAGTAATTCTATTTCATTGATGATGCAGGAATCCGCTCTGTAGAATGCCTTGTAATTAATAATCGTCTTGTACTGAATGCTAGGTTTGTGTTATTTAAAATAGATTTAATACTGTAATGGGAGGAAAACACAGCTAGGGACTTAAACACTTGGTAAAGTAATACGAATGGTGAAAGAAAGAAGTCTCAATGGTAGAAAATCCCTAGTAGGAAAAAAAACCCCTAAAAATTAATACACATACTGTATAATGATACTATATGAGGTTTATGATTTCTGATAAGTATAGGAAATCAGATTTGGACTTGTAAATTAATTGTACAAGCTGGGAGTTGTTAGATCTTTCAGAGTCCAGAAGAGAAAAATATGAGAGATTTTAAAAGTTAAAAGCAAACTGTAAGAAGAGTTGTGTGCTTAATTTTAATAAATCCATTTCTGTTCATTGAGGGATCAGTGTGCAATTTATCATTCACCTGTTAGAAGGTGTGACTGCAAAATCTTTTAAACTACGGTGTGCAATAGGCCAGACACTGGAAACTTTATACCTTGCCCATTGGCTTCTGCTCATACTCTCAGCCAGATCTGAATTGATTCTTTCCCCTAACTTGTTGCACAATGCCCCCCCCAATATTATATTCATTTACAAGAACACTTTTGGAAATCAGATATTTTTAGAAAAGGAATGTGGTACGTTGCAGTTTTGTATGAAATTACGCTCACTTATCCAGAAACAAATACAAAGAGAGGTAGGAATGTGCATTGTCAGGGAACAAAAAAAAATGGGAGAGTTTGCTTCCTGGTAAATAGTGCTGCCAGTGGCTATGTCACCATGGCAGATACTTACGAAAAATGTCCACAGCATATTCCCAAATATAGTCCTCAGGTGTCCATCCCATCATTGCCTCATCTTTATTTTTCTCTTTCTACAGACACACACACACATGCATACACATTCATTCATTGGGGGTTAGAATGACACTTTAAGCAGATATGCTGGCAGTAGTTAACATTCTTAAGGAATTTTTTCTCTATTCAACTGGATTTTGTTTTGGTTTCCCTTTGTTACATAAGCAATATCTACTGCATATCCGATATGTTGCTCCTAATATTATTGTACCTGTACATTATTCATGTCAGTAAAATAATTTGGATGGAAAAACTTGCAAACTATTGCAAGCCTGTGGTGATATAAATAATTTGGTAGGTGTGTTTTATCCTTGATTTCAGATTGGGGACTATGGTGATACTGAAGTTGGCGGGGGAGGGTTTGTCTTGGTTTCTATTTGTTTTTATACACTATTCAGGTCTGTGGGGACTGCAGTAAAAGTACTGTTAAAAAACAAATAAATACACTATAAATTCATATAGGAATAAATTTGTTGAGAGTTGACAGAAGGGGATTGAGTTTATAACACTATCATAGTATACAGTGGATTACTGTAAATATATAATTCTTAAGTATTAAACATAGTGCCATACTTCTATAATAGAGGCTATTTGCACAAGTTAATGGAAGGAAAAAGTGCAAAGCATGATTGTGAAAACAGAGACTTCTGAGTTTAAAAAACAAGAGAATGGGAAAAATGGCTAAGTAGGGTTTTTTTTGTAACAGTTTATTTTCAGTTCAGCCAAGGTGCTACTATTTAGGAAAACTTGTGATTCCAGTTTTTATTAGTGTCAGCTTTTGCTATGATATATAGTATATTTTGGCAAGATCACCCTACAAAAGGATACTCTAAATGTTCAAATGTTAGGAGTATTGGAGGACACATGGGGCAGAATTATATAAGTATTTTATGAATGCTTACAAAAATTCACATTGGGAATACATAATTTTTGTGGCTAAGCAACATGGTTCTTAAGTGAGTCATGCCTGATTTTATAACCTTTTTAGCCACAGTTGTTAAGCAAATCACTGCATTTTTTAAAGTGAATTTCATGGCATTAAGCAAATCTGGCTTCCCCCGTTGATTTTGCTTGTCAGAAGCTGTCTGGGAAGGTTGCAAATAGTAATCACAAGATTGCAGGATGTGGCAACTACCGGTATCATAAAATACTTGCTGGTTTCCAAGTGCCTAAATTTTGATCATGTGATCACAGTGATGCCATGACAGTCTTAAGAGTGAGGACCGGTTGCAAGTCACTTTATTTTTCAGTGCCATTGTAACTTCAAGCAGTTGCTAAAGGGATAGTTGTAAATTGTATTATGCTTCTTTACATAATACTTACTACAGTGGTGCTAATAAAAGGCAAATGGCTGATTTATCAAAATATGATTTGGTAGCAAAATACAAATTGTATTTAAACCACCATTTTTCCTATTGGCCTCTTAAAGATTTTTGCGTAAAATTATCCTTTCAGTTTGAGTGTCAAATGTCAATATTATATTTCATATAGGCATGGGGAAATAGACATTGAGTCCTTTTCCAGGACATTCCATTTGGGGACAGATTTATTTATGACTTCTATAGCACAGGTGACATGCATGTTAGTAAATATTTAAAGATATAAGCTCTTAGAAAATACATATTAGTCCAGATGGAACACTTTGCTCCTTTCTTTTTGTTACCAAGAAGCTTATCTTAATATTAATATCTACCTACTCATGTATTACGACCGATGTATTTATGCACTGCTGCTAAATTCTCTTCAATTTTTTTACTGGCCTAATTAGAAGATAAATAAAATAATGTACTCTGGTCCTTCGGTGACATACAGGCTCCATGAAATACACATTTTATTCTGTCACTCTCAGTCCAACTCACCTCACAGGGTTGCTGTGGAAAGAATATTAGGGATATTTGCCACACTGAATTATTTATAAAAATAATAAAGTGGAGTAAAAAAGTAACCCCACCCTCACCGTCGTAAATTTTAGTGGAAGAATGACAGTGATTCATCAGATTCTGTTCTGTAGCTCCCTCCCCCAGAACCTTCCTCTCAATGAGTAAACTTAGTTTTTCTTCCTTTTTTGCATATTTCACTATGTTGTCTTAAGGAACCTATGTGCAGAAATTTAAACCATTTATTTCTCCCCTAAAGTCCCTCAAAATTCTTCTGGCCCTATCCACTACTAGAATGTAGCCATTTACTTACTATGCATAGTCTAGTGAGGTTATCATGCAGACAGAAAGTGCCTATTTCTGACTTTTAAGGTGAAATGTAGACTAGGTTTTTTTTAACAGAGTTGTTGTTTTATGAAAGATGGATGTGCTGTCTGATTTCCAAAGTGCACATAGCTGATTTCACCCAAACAGTTTAGGTAAATTGTCACAACTGGAGATTCTGGTTTGTCAATCCCAACAATTCCAGATTTGTAAACAAAATATATAAGCAAGAGCCAACTTTATTGAATCGGGTTTAGAAGGTGCACACTAAGCCAGGAATTTTAATTAAAAAAAACAGAAAAAGTTTTTGTTAAATGTGTTGAGTCAGGCCATCTATTTAATCTAGCATGATTGCCAGTCAGTCTCCAAAATCTTAGGTAGAAAACTTTTATCACTCTGTCTCTGAGATATGCCCTTCTTCTTCTAAAACAAGATTATTTTTAAAAAGGGAGGTGTCAATATTTTAGGTTCAATCTGAATTTTTTTCCCTCAGAAAAGGGATAAACAGTAAAATGAGAAAGCATGACCTATTTGTTGAAGGAAATTCTCAGAAGTGTCATATGGCAAGAATAGTTTTAACGTTCCTAATAAAGCTAGTTTTGTTTTGTTTTAACCTTCAGATCTCTTTCTTATTTCCCAATTTCAGCAATTATTGTATACAGGTTACCATGGACCTGGAAATGCAGCAAATTTTTGATGAAATTAATCCATGCAGGGTTACATACCATTGCTCTGACACTTGCTATTATTTCCCTGGTGGCTGTTTTTGATTTCCATAATGCTAAGGAGATTGCTAACATGTACAGTCTACACAGCTGGATTGGATTGACTGCTGTAATTCTTTATGCTCTACAGGTTAGATGTCATTTATAAACTATACTTAAACAGAGAATAAGTTTATTTTAACTTCAATAAAAATGTGCTGTGTATACATTAATTTTAATAAGGGATTTTTTATTTTGCAATTCTTAGACATAAACCTTACAACTCAATAAATTAATCTTTGTCGAATGAAGGAGAATATACATATCTCAGGATAACGTTATAGGATCCAACCTGGGTTGGTGACCAGGACTGGGGTTTTGTCTTCGGAACTTTTAGACTTGTGCTGGAGCCTCTAGAGAGAAGTTCGCTGAAGATGGGCTCCAGCACAAGCCCGAAAGCTCTGAAGACAAAATCTCTTTCTATTTTAAGTATTTTTAATAAGGAACTTTTTGGTTCTCCAGCTTTTATTAAATTTTTGAGAATTTAATAAAAGCTGCTCTTTCTATATTCAGGTGTTTCATTATACCACCTTTGCAGAGTTTTTTTCATATAATTTTTACAGAGTATCTTAGAAATACGTTCAGACTTTGTTTTTAGTAGTGGGGAAGGAAGTAAATGTATATCATTATTGCAAAATTTTTATATATAAGTTGGGGAAGCCGTTGCCCTTTATAAAAGAGCTCCATGGGTAATGGTGAGGAATATAGTTTAGTTCTACAGAATTTGGAGATCCAAAACATCCTTACTTCTTCCCTAAATTCACTTAGAGAAGAGGATAGGGTCTAAAAGCATGATTGTAGTCCTGAGCAGCTTGCCCCAATAAGCAACTAATTGCTCATTGTAGTAGAAAATTCACATTTTTAAAAAGGGGGCAGTAGATTTGGCACTGGTAGCCATTCCCAAATTTCAGGATTGTGACCCAACAAGACCACAAATTTTACTGGCAGTATTTTTAGGGAGTTTCTATTCTGATTCTATGGTTCATAAGATGCAAGATTTTGCAGCCTGGCATATCAAAATAATGTTTTAATACACACAATGCAATTTATTTCTGTTTATTTGTACTGTATGCCAGGGGGCTTGATTGGAATATAAAAATATAGTCCTTTATCCACTCACAACTAGTCACTGAATTCTGTGGATGTGTTCCTAATTCTTTAGTGTCAAGTCCCTCTCCAGTCTAAGAATTCACATTCTCGGGAATGGGCCAAAAACAATTGTGGATAAAAGTGCCCATACAGTAGTCCTCGAGTTACGACCACATTTGAGCCCAACATTTATGTCGCTAAGTGAAACATTTGTTAAGTGAGTTTGCCCCATTTTACGACCTTTCTTGCCACAGTTGTTAAGTGCATCATTGCAGTTTTTAAATTACTAACACAGTTGTTAAGTGAATCTGGTTTCCCCATTGACTTTGCTTGTCAGAAAGTCACAAAAGGTAATCATGCCCCCGGGACACTGCAACCATCATAAATGTGAACCAGTTGCCAGGCAACTGAATTTTGATCAAATTACCACGAGGATGCTATAATGGTTGTAAGTGTGAAAAACTGTCATAAGTCACTTTTTTCAGTACCATTGTAATTTTGAATGGTCACTAAATGAACTTGTAAGTTGAGGACTACCTGTTCTTCCTGGTAACAATTTAAGACAGTTAAAATTAGTGGGGAATACTACTGACAGATAGACATTAACTTAACTCCAATAAACATTTATTGTGTTAAGATAAATGAAAGAAATAGAAAATGAAATAAATAAAGGAAATATTAAGATTTTTTAAAAATAATAATAAAAAAAGAAAATAGCCTCTGTGTCAGGATTCCACCAATTGCTCTAATTAAATCATGATTCTCAAGCCAAACTTCAAAAAACTTCAAAGGATTTATTAGAGGCGACATACTGGTGCTGCCCTGCATGAAGCCAACTCTGGCATAAGTAATTTACAGTCAGCTGTGTCCCTGTTTCCCCCTTCCCGCCTGGGTGTCTCATAAACCAGATTCTCCAATTAAGCACATTCACAGGTTGGATGTCATCATTCACGTTCTCCAATCAAATATATTCGTGTGTAAAAAGTGGTATTTTAGTTAAAATCTTTTAAACATAAAATTTGGAATTTACTTTCGCTTTCAACTGCTGCACTGCCCTTCCAGAATTCCTTCCTCCCCCACTTTTTTATGGCAACTATTAAAACAGGCATAGGAATGTTTTATGAGTTGACACTCTGCTCTGTCTATTTTGTTCAGCCATAGGGCTCCTGGCCTTCCAGAAGAGTTTCAAGACCAGGCTTTGCCAACTGTCCTTAGGGTCTAAGAGTACTATGCAATTCTGGGCGGGGGAGGGGTTGGGTTTGATGGAAGGTGTTGGGTTTGATGGGCTAAAGCTGTGATGGCGAACCTATGGCACGCGTGCCAGAGAGCCATCTCTGCCAGCACACGAGCCGTCGTCCCAGCTCGGTTCCACTGTGCATGCACACACGCTTCCCGCCAGCCAGCTGATTGTTAGGTATCTGCCATGCATGCGCGAGATGCATGTGGGAGACTGCGCACATGCGTGGGGGGAGCATGGGAAGTTGTGTGTGCATGCGCAGGGGCACAGGAGGGGTCACGTGTGCATTGCATTATGGGTGTGCGCACCCACGCACTTTGGCACGCAACAACGAAAAGGTTAGTTATCACTGGGCTAAATGTTCTCTGCCTTTTAGCTTACACAGTTTTCCCTTGTAACTTTTTCTTAATCGATTTTTAGCTTGTTTTAACTATAACTTTTATGTCATTTTACCTTTTTATCTGAAAACTTCCCAAAGGTACATAAGTTGTGATGGGTGATACAAAATATCCTATGGGTTTTAAAAGATTTCAGCAGATAATTTAAGAATCAAGTTTGGCACTGCCTCATAAAGATTTATTGTCAATGTTTGTTTTCAAAATAAGGTATACCATTGCCACTTACTAAGTTTTATCTATGTATCAGCTTGTTTTAGGCATTGTGGTCTTCCTACTTCCCTTTGCTCCCCCTTCTCTTCGGACAGCTGTTATGCCAATACACACATATTCAGGTCTTCTCATCTTTGGAACAGTGATTGCCACAGCCCTAATGGGAATTACAGAAAAACTTTTTTTTGCTCTGTAAGTATTTATTTGGATGTCACTAATGTTTTTAACAATGACATTTACTAATTGACTATTGTTAATTATTTCCTTAATTTTAACTTGTTTTTCCCTGAAGGAAAGAACCTCCCTATAACAGTTTCCCAAAAGAAGGTATTTTTGTCAATACTCTGGGTGTCCTAGTTGTCGCCTATGGGGCGGTAATTTTGTGGATGGCTACAAGGCCTCAATGGAAGCGCCCATGCGAACACATTTTCCAAGCCCGTCAAAGAATTGTGGAAGGACTCAGTGATGATGACTATGATAATCCAGATTTGGAGTTCAACAGTGATGGAACTGCTAGGAAAAGAAATCCCAAATCTGATGAATTGGACAGAGATCAACTACGTAAAGAAAGTATGTAACAACATTTGCAATGAAGAAAACTCACTCTCCCTATTCTCTCCCAGCTCTTTGACACATTATATATACTTTGCTTTGTTATATTGTTAAGAATTTTCTGAATAAATGAGAAGAGTTAGTAAAGAGTCTAATTTTAGAAATATCTATGTTCATATGGTGCCACTATGGTAACTTGTACTATATTTCTTGATAATTTGGGGGAAAAAATCTGAAATTATCACCAGGTCAGCTGCATGAAACAATTTTCATTGATTTTGACTGATGGAAGTACAAAATAAACAAATTAGGTTTCAGATATTGGAAGAAAGTTATGAAGAAAAAGAACACTCCAGTGAATAAAATGGCTAAATACTTGATACTTGTTATGGAAACAAGTTCAAACTTGTTTCCATAACCCTATGGATCTTCTGGCCATCTTGAATGATTGATTCCACAATTCATTCTTATTCATTATTCCTTGACTTGTGATGTTGCTTTCCGTTGGCACTGGAGAAGAACTGTGTATTCTGCAGTTCAATAGTATGATTATGGTGGCCAGAGAGAGAAGGAAGGAAGAGGCAAAGCAAGTGGTTGTGTGGATGGCAATTCGATTGCCGTGTCTAGCTTCTTTTTTCACATAGGTGCCAGCTTCTCATACAAACACATCTTCTGATATCATAGCAGACATTATTGCTATAAGGCAATCAGTATTGTTTTTGCACAACTACATTTAAATGAACGTTGGCTTTATTCAGTATCTCCATTGTTTGGATGGAGCACCCATGATTTCTGGAAGAAAGCTGTTCCACTAGTTAATTGTCCTCACTGATAGGAAGTTTCTCTAGAGCAGAGGTGGGCAACTATGGCCCCTTTAAGATCTGCGGACTTCAACTCCCAGAATTCCTGAACCAGCATGGCTGGCTTAGGAATTCTGGAAGTTGAAATCTACAGATCGTAAAGGGGCCATAGTTGCCCACCGCTGCTCTAGAGTCTAGACCTAACTAAACCTAAACTAGATATAACTACATTAAAACTCTGCTACACTAAAACTCTTATTCTTAAAGAATGTCATTTCAACATATGTACAGGAATGTTACGGGGGGAATGAAATTTTTTTTTTCATGGATAAGAGATGGTGTATGTTTGGCAAAGAGCAAGCCTTCTCTCTGATCTCATTTTCCTTAATGAACAACTGAAGCTGTTGCATTAAATTCTAGTTCTTCTGAACTGATGATAGTAACTACACATTTCGATAAGCTACTTATTTTTAGGAGGAAGAGCATTTACTTTATGTTTAGGTTTCAACAAGCTTTCTTCAGAAAAACTATACAATATTGAAAATAATTTGGACATTCAACCTCCATTTTATGATGATGTGTTTTAGGATCGTCCAATTTATTTGTTTTATGTTTTGATCTATTAGGTGTGCAAAAGATCAGGTCCACAGTGGAGGTTCAATTAAACTTATTGCTAGAAGCCTATTCACAGGAAACTTCTTAGGTAACATGTAAGAGGTAGATAAGGATCAACAGCATTTGGGGGGATCTTGGACTTAGTTCTCTTGTGGCTACATATAGATTCTAGACTGATCCCCCTTTTCACTCCACCCCCAGTTTCTTCCACCTCTTCTCCTACATGATTCTCCTTTTATAGTGTCAGGTGACATCATTAATCCTAAACCAGCCCTCCGTGTAGTACTGCCTGCTATAAGCCAAATCTGTAGTGCTTACATTTTCCCAAAGACATTAAACAAGCTTATATAGAGGATTCATAGCATTTTATTTTTGCTCTTCATAACTTTATTTAGAAATTATTGAAGCTAAAAATGCCATCTACTTTTACTGTTTAGTTTAATAATAACTAGCTAGACTGAGGTACCCTTTAGCTATGGTTATAGAGGGTGAGCCACAGTGGCGCAGTGGTTAGAGTGCAGTACTTCAGGCTACTGACTGATGACTGCCTGCAATTTGGCAGATCGAATCTCACCAGGCTCAAGGTTGACTCAGCCTTCCATCCTTCCAAGGTGGGTAAAATGAGGAGCCAGATTGTTGGGGGCAATAGGCTGACTCTGTAACCCACTTAGGTCAGTAAATGCACTGAAGCGGTATATAAGTCTAAGTGCTATTGCTATGTTACACAGAATAAAAGATAAAACTTAATCTTATTCTAGGCAATATTGAGAAAATATATTCAGCACATCCTTATTACATTTTGAAAAGACCATCTAAATGTATTTCTGGACAGTATGGCATGGAGTATGTAATTGGACTTTAGGGAAGCTAATAAGATTTTTGAATGATCAATTGCAGCTCATTTGGAGAAAAGTTCAAAACAGCAGCAAACATCCTTTTAAAAAGTACTCATTTCTCAATACTTTTAACTGACTTTTAAAATAGGTTTGGCTTTTGCTCTTAATTTATAATGTAAACTAAAACATTCATTCTAGTGACAACTCAGAAAATTGCTACCTAGTTTCTGAAAGAAAAAAGTTGTTATTTCATGTCAGTGTCCTTATCCTGACTAGTTTGCTATTGTGGACAGGAAAACAAAGGGAGCAGTTAATCTGCCAACTTTCTGTGCCAGAAATTATCTTTTCTGTCCTGTTTTTCTGCTGGTTACAGTGTTACTGTGAGGCATTATAAGAGTGATCTTGGGAAACAGTGGCCTTCCTCAGACTTCCTTTTCAAACAAGTTGGGATTACAACTTCCAAAATGAAGAATAATGAGTTGATATCTCAATATTAGGTGAGGACTGCTGTACTGTAAATGATAAGTCCCATCCCAAACATCTTCCTAGCCATTTTCTATGATAACAGCTTTAGAGAAGCCAAGGTTCTTCTCAGCATGTTAGCTTGAATGCTCAGTAGGGTAACAGTAGAAGATGTAAAACTTTGAATACTCCAATCTCTACAGAAGACAGTGGGAAAGAAGAATATGCCTTTATATTTTGAATTTTTAAATTAACATGGCAGAATTATTGACACCAAAGATAGTTTTATGGAGTGTTTCTTGACCTTGGTAACTTCTATGATGTATGGACTTCATCTCGAATTCCCCAGCCAGCATGCCACACATCTTAAAATTGCCAAGACTGAAAAACATGTCTTATATATCAGTGGCTGTATGTGATCTACACATCTAAAAGAACGCATGCTGTACTATATATTAGAATAAACAGTATAATTTTAATAAAAAGCAAACTTGGATATTGCCAATATTACTGTAGAAATATTTGGAAATCCATTTGAATATATGGGATCAGTAGTACTTTGTAAAATAATTTTTTAAACTATTTTTATATTACAATAAAAACTATTGAATCTACAGTGTTCTATGCTTGTAATAATTGCTGAAGTGTATGCTGATTTAAAATAGAATGTGGAAATTGCAGAGGGTAAGTGACAATCATTTTTTTCTCTGTTAGAATAGATGGCAATTCCTTCTTATCTAATATTATTAAGATGTGTTGATTAAGATGTGTTGAGCCTCTGAGTGGATTTTGAGGATAAACAAAGAAGTCTGTTACATAAATACTTTACTCTGGCAATGTTGGATTTTTGTCCTAGAATTACAAAGGTTTCAGCTGAATTCATCGTTTACACACATTATTTTCTTTTTCCATTGATAGGAACCATAAAGAAAGATTCTGTCTGCCAAGGAGGCATGATACCTTCAGGATCTGAATACAATGCATAACAACCATGGCTAGTTAGGCATATTGAATCTTAAACACTCAAGGGTTGTTTAGGAATTAATACAGGCAGCTTATTAACGTTGTTAAAGTTATAATGCCCAAAGTAGTTGAAGATTCTTTTTTTCAGCTGGTGAGAAAGATGGCAAAATGCCACTACATAAGATATTGTATATGTGTTGATTTATGCTCCATTGTGGTGGAGATAGCATTCAGGATTGGGTTGATCATTCTCCGCTGCTGATTTGACTGAATCTGTCAAACTCTTAGGACACTCCCCCTGTTGCCAGGGACCTCCCAGAAATTGACTCAGTCAGCTAGCTGGACAACATGTTAATTTCTTCTTCTAGCAAATTTAAAAAAATCTTTAAAAAATCGATTGGGAAAATAGGAATAAAATCGCCAATCCTGAATATATAATGAAAAGAAACCTTACTGATGATCATATATTAAACTAAATATTAGCTTTCACACAACAAAAAATTACAAGGAAACAAAGTAATCCAACAGTGTAATAAACTACAGTGATTTCCATTCTACCAGCAGTATATGTTAACTGGACCACACGAAGATAATTAAACTGTCAGTTATTTATCATACTAGTTCCCTCTATTTTTTAAAAAATTACATTTATATGCCACCCTTCTCCGAAGACTCAGGGCGGCTTACAATTTTTGGGATACAACCCAATGCGCTCAGCAATAGCCTTCATTCCATTGAATATGCCTGCTTATTACTAAGCGGCATTTTTACAAAGTCAGCTTATTGCCCCCAACAATCTTGGGTCCTCAATTTACCTACCCCGAGAGGATGGAAGGCTGAGTCAACCTTGAGCCTGGTGGGATTCGAGCCTGCAATAATTGCAGGCAGCTGGAACTTAAGTGCTAGGCATTTAGCAGCCTGCACCACCAAGGCCCTATTTTCACAGATGCAATTTAAATAAGTTAAAGTACTGTACTTTTTTAATGTAGCAAAAAATTAAGAAAGCAATTGGGTTTATTTTGCATTGATCATATGTAATGTTTCGGAAACCCCAAAGTAAGTATTGACTTCTTATCATAAGAATGAGTTAGGATCAGAATCATGACTTTAGTGATTATACCATACACACACACACACACACACACACACACACACACTCTTACAAAATGCAAGCTCTTATTCAGGGTACAGCAGAATGTAAATTGTACACTTGCAGTCATGAAATTCCC
Organism: Naja naja; assembly: GCA_009733165.1. Taxonomy (NCBI): domain Eukaryota; kingdom Metazoa; phylum Chordata; class Lepidosauria; order Squamata; family Elapidae; genus Naja; species Naja naja. Next base: position 208,772,929 of record CM019148.1, on the reverse strand, counting down.
TTGCCAAGAAATCTTTATTGATATTTCGGTGCCTGAGGGAGATTTCTTTTTTTCCCTGTCTGTAGGGCTCTAATGTTTGGACAAAAGGGCTGGGCACTGAGAGAATTACTGTAAAGGGGATGGAGAGCAACTAGAAGAGAACAGGGGTATGGCAAAAGGAAGCAAAATGACGGAAGGATATGGAAGGAGAAAGAAGCTGCTCACAAACTGCTCCAGCCTTTTTAAAACAGGCCAGGTGTTTTGACTCCTTTTAGATTCCCAGTGAGTCTTAAAAATGTACTAACTGGGAAAAGCAGTTCCTAATACAGCAAAGTTTGCCAACTGTCTCCCAGAGTTGAAGACCACTTTGTAGAGCCAAGAACAGAAAGAACAATCCCCTAAAGGCAATGTCATGGCACAGAAGAGTGAACAAAGAAAATACAGCAAGCTTATACCAAGACGCCCTAGGAAAATATCCAAAATTTTAAAACAAAGAAGCACAGGCACAGATCTTGGATAAATGGGCATATGTGAAACCACTAATATTTTTGGAAGAGAATATTTGGAGCTCAGGGTTGAATGTGGGGTCCTTAGGCCAGGGGTGGGCTTCAAAAATTTTAGCAACGGGTTCTCTGCCCAGTTGCTGGGTGGGTGTGGCCTAGTCAGCCTTCTGCACCACAGTGCGGGGGGGGGGAGTTTTTGCCGTCCCTGGGCTCTGGAGGCTTTCCTCAAGCCTCCAGAAGGGCAAAGATGGCCTCCCCGGGCTCCGGAGGCTCTCTGGAAGCTGGAAACCTGCCCATTTCCAGCCTTCCCGAACTTCTGGGAGGCCTGTTTTTCACTCGAGCCTCTCCACGCACCCTGCACTTATCTGCATCCAAAATGGGTCACGTGGGGACTCTGGAGAGGGGGGATGGGCGGTGCCAGCCAGGAGTGGGATTTGGGGCTTCTCCAAACTGCACAGAATCTTAGCTCAGGGCTCTCCTGAACCCCTGCGAACCCCCAGCAGCCCACCCCTGCCTTGGGTGCTCTCTGAGCTTGGTTGCTTGCAGACATTTATTACCAAACTAGTTAACATCATCACTAGTAGGAGGGAATGGGATTTGCTCTCATTTTATATACTATGACTTGCCCTGTCAATATTTTTGGGAGTGATCTTGGTGATTCCTTGATTAGACAGTTGCTTACTAATAACTTGTTTGTGTGAATTCATAGTTGCTTGATTGGGGTATTGTTTTCTTCTTGATTGTTGGTCTAGTGTTAACCTTAGTTTTAATCTCTGCTCATCAGGATCTTGATTGCTGGTGGGGAGGTGTTTTGGTCTTTTTACTTCCTTTTGGCTTTTGATCATCTCTTTTGAATGTCTGGATACCCAGCCCTGCTGGAATGCTCTAGCAACAGAGAATTCCAGAAGCCTGATGTTCAGACAAATCAGCCATCAACAAGCACATAAAGATAAACAACATCTACATACCACTCACAAGAGCCAATCAAAAACTCAAGACAAACAGGCTATCAGTAAACAATAGCCTAATGAAGGAATCACCAAGAATGCCCTCACCAACACTGACAGGACAAACCACTAATAAATGAAAACAGAACAAATCCCACCTTTATAATTAATTTTTAAATCACTATATCAAATCTCATTTTTTGACTTTTCACTTCAATCTTCCCCTTGGTGCAAAGCTTATGTAACAGCAATAATATTATTAACAAAAAAAGGATAAACAACAATGCAGATGAGTTAGGGACTATAGTATTTTGTATGTATTTATATATGGATATTGTATCATTTCCCCTTTTGGTTTGTTATACCTGTTTTTTACTTCAATTAATTAAAGACAAAAATGGGATGGAATATGGAGATGAGCAATTAAACAATTTCGGTATGTTAATGATGCCAAATGTGGAATAAGGGACATCCAGGGGTGGGATCCGACTGGTGTACCTACCGGTTCGGTGATTTACATTTTGCGCACGCAAATTATGAGGTCACAGTCGCAAGTGTGAGTATCAGTTGTATGTCACTTTTTTCAGCACCTAACTTGGACCCTGTTTTAGCTTTACTCAGGTGAATTCATTAGTATATTAATAAAGTTTTCTTGGAGACAATAGAAAAGTTGTCTCTCACTCTCAGGCAGGCAATCCTAGTTTAGCAACTGCCTCGGACAGCAACTGTTTGCAATTACAACAATGATGAAAATGTAACTTTGCAATCAGTTCTCACATGTTCAACTTTTGCAGTCATTAATTAAAGCAAACAAAAGCTGAAGTAAGATTGTAAGCACAGTTGATGACCGAATCCTCAGTCCCAAGTATGATAGGCTACCTGCAGAATGTTTTTAATCAATTAGCCTGCAATTTTGACATTTCTTGGACTTCCCTCTAAACATGAAGAAAGTGTACTTAGCATTCTGAGATCAAATTAGAATTCCTCTTCACTTGTATGATTTGCTTGAGAAATACCTCCTAAAACCCAAGATGGTAATCTTTTTAGCATTCCTCTTCTCCCAATCATTTTTAAAATTTTTAAGGCCTGCATTCTTCAAATGCAAAAGCACTACTGTTTTTATATTTTTATAATAGCTTTCCTGTACTACTTAATGTATTTTATTATTCTTGTTGGTTTTTTCTTACAGTAAAACCAATCCTGGATAAATCATCATCATGATGTTTGCCTAATTTCTTCAAGTATAGAACCAGCCACTGTTTCATGTTACACACAATACGTTATATATTTTCATTTACTGTATATATAAACAATATCCACTAGATTGCAAGCATTATCAAGCTTGTTCGTCAGCTGTCTCTAGCCCTCAGAAACCCCTGCTCTTGAAACATCCTATGGTACAAAAAAGAGAATTATTACACTAACACTTATAGCTCTGTATCTATACATAACCCAGTGTTCTCCAGATGTTTTGAGTTGCAATACCTACAATCCTTTGCATCTGAATTTTCTGAGTAGGATTGATGGAGAGGGAAGGCTGAAACATTTGGAAGGCATCAGGTTGTCTATAACCCTGGCATATATTTGCCATTTTGTTTGGAAGGATAGATATTGAAGCTAAAGCTCACCAAATGAGAAGAGAGCACTCATTAGAAAAGACCCTGCTGTTGGGAAAGGCTGAAGGCAAAATGAGAAAGGGACAGCAGAGGATGAGGTGGTTAGATAATGCCATCTATGCCATCAACTTGAATTTGGACAAACTTTGGGAGACCGTATAGCACCATGATGGCGAACCTATGGCATGCGTGCTGGAAGTGGCACGTAGAGCCATTTCTGCTGGCACACGAGAGGTTGCCCAGAAGAGCTCCACTGCGCATGCACGCACACGCCCCGCCAGCCAGCTGATTGTCAGGTATCTGCCGTGCATGTGTGGGAGGAGATGCACGCGCATGTGCAGAGGCGCACGGCACGCGGGGGGGTTGCGCGCGCATTGCATCATGGGTGCAGGCACGCAACATGGAAAAGGTTCCCCATCACTGGTATAGCGCATAGCATACCAGGACTGGGTGGCCTGGTGTGCTATGATCCATGGGGTCACAAAGAGTCAGAAATGACTTGGCAACTGAACAACAATATATTATCTATTTATGCTTCTTTCTTCACAGTTAGATTGTCAACTGCCTCCAGGATGTGTTTAGTCCAATGTTCTTGATTATTTTGGTTGTATTAGTCCATGGGAAAGGAACCCCATGTGTGAGATGGATCAGTGAAAATATAGATTTAGTTGAACATTGAAGTGAAAAAATGAAGTCAAATTAGTTTGCAGATACCAAAAAAGGATGCACACATGACAGGGTTTTTAAAAAATCAGACTACTTTGGATTACAAGAATGTCTTGATTTAACACTAAAAAGAAATGAGCGTATAACAGTACAGTGCCCCAGAAACAGTTACCAAAGTCATAGAACGTATATTTTAAATAGTTTTCTTTTTTGCACTTTGTTATCACACAGGCTTTGTCATTTTCTGCCCTCTTTTTGGTACAGTGTTTCTTGCTAGTTTTAATTCCACCACTTTTAGTAATGGTTTTGATAGTATTTTTTTATTATACCTTAATATACCCGTTTATAGAGTTGTTTTTATTCTCCCCTTGAAAGCTGTGATAGGACAAAAAGATGAGTAAAAAGCTTATCATATTTTAGAAATCTAAGGTCATCTTTTAAAAGGTTAACACCTGAGGATACATTAAAAAAGAAGAAACATGAAAAATCAGGTAAGTAAAAATGATATTCATCCTTGCCATTACAGTGTCATCTCTATCACTTATATATGCATACATCTGTATCTGATTTATCAAAATTTAATGGCTGGCTCCATGCTTGCTACATATTACGTTCTGATCAGATTTTTAGTCAAAGGAACCCCGCTGAGATGACAACAGTTACAAATGGTTTTATGCAGAAATGAAAATTGTTCCCTTATTAATCTAGGCCACCAGTTCCTTTTATTAGATGCAGCAGAACTCAAAATTGTGGCTTGCAGAAAATAATTGAATAGAACAATAGTATTGTTTAGCTCCTGCTCTATTTGCTTTTATGCTCTCCCTGGGGGAAAAGCCATTAGCCATCCTTCTGCTCAATGAAGTTGCTCCTTCTTTGCATCTCTCTCCGAACAGAGCAAGTTAAATCAGCGGGAATTTTCTTCTAAGAGCAACAGGCAGCGCAAAAAGAAATACCCAATCTTTCTCAGTGTTTCATTTATGTCTGTGGAAAAATAAAAAAATAAAATAAAAGTGCGCCTTTCTTCCCAGAAACCAGTGGATATTTTTTGAGGGGGGTGGGGGGGAAATGCCTTTGATAATCTAGTTTCAGGAGAGCTAGAGTCTCTGAAATTTTGGCATCCCTTCATTTGAAGCTATTGCATTTCAGATCAGTCCATAGTAAGAAAGGGCTTCCTTTTTTGTGCAAGTTCTCATCCAAGTTATGCAAACTAAATTCCCCTCCCTGCTAATAAAAGAGAAAAAACAAGGGTGGTTGTGTAATTGGACAGTAATTACAGTATCAAGACTACAAAGGAGAACCTGTTAATGTCATCAGTTCATCACCACGTAGAAAAAAAGGTGGAGAACCAGGGTTGGGATTCAAATTTTTTAACAACCGGTTCTGTAGGCGTGGCTTAGTTGGTGGGCATGGCTTGGTGGTCATGTCACTGGGTGGATGTGGCTTGGTGGTCATGTTATCGGCTGGGCGTGGCCAACTCAATATCACTCACATCGAGGCATGCATCTCCTTGCCTGGACTCTCATGACTGTGGGGATGCTGCAACAGTTGTAAGTATGAAAAATGGTCATAAGTCACTTTTTTCAGTGCCATTGTAACTTTGAATGGTCACTCCACACAAGCAAAGTACCAGCAAAGGAAGGAAAAACAACTCCAGAGAAGTTCCTGAGACAGGAAGTCTAGTCCTGCCAAGAATGTAATAAGGGTTAATGAAGGGGCAGTTTCTGTAAGCAACACCAGAATGTTTCCTTCCTGCCCTCCTTACAGGATTAGGCTAGTAATTTCTTCTAACAACCGCTTCTCCGAACTGCTTAGAATGTTAACAACCAGTTCCAGCGAATAGGTGCGAACTGGTAGAAACCCACCCCTGTGGGGAACCCTGGTAGAGACTTGTAGCAAGAAAGGGAAACATTCTGGCTGGATTTGCACAATACACACTGAATTAAGTTAATTATTCAATTAACTTTTATTTCACTTTTTTTTGAGACAGGCTTTGTTTTGTACTATATTGTATTCCGTCCCCGACTCCCCCCCATATTATACCCACACACATGCACATACCCACACATGCGCGCACATGCATGCACACACACATGATTAAAACAAAAATAAAGGGTCCTTGGTGCAAAAACAAAACAAAAATACTCAGCCCAGATTCCAAGATCCAGACAATACAATGAACCATAAATTAATCACAAGGGTTGGGTTAGCAAACTACATTAAGATCAAAGGTGCTTGGCTTTTTTATAGCTGAATGTATTTCACGGGTATAATGGAATGGAATGAAAAGGAGAGACTGGGAGGGGGAAAAACCAAACAGAGAAAAATATGAAAGTCACAAATCAACTAGGTGGGTTGATGCATGAAGTGAAAGCAGTTAAATGATTAGGGTGAGTCACCGTTTTCTTCTGTTCTGAACCCTGAACTGTGTTTTCAATAGTTCTCTTCCTTAAAATTACTGATTTAATTATATTTTCAATCATCATGTACGGAGATTATTTCCTTGCATTTACTCTTCAAAAATGCACTAAGCCTAGCCAAATCAAGCAAAAAGTTAGCTTTTTAGTTGTGAAGTGTTTTTTTAATAAAATTTTTTCCCCCTCTTAATATAAAATTAAGAAAATAGAAATAAAGATAATGGGGGAAAGGGGGAGGAAAGAGGGGAAAGGAAAGAAGTGGATAAAGTGAGGAAAGAAAAAGGAAACCAAAAGCAGTGACTTTCAACTTCCTTCAATGCAGGATGATATGTAATACAATTATTATATCAACTTGTTACTTTTCTAAAATAGTAAGTATTAGCCACTTCTATAACTATGACTTCCCTAATTGTCAAAACCCAAAATCAAGTTTCTTTTTTTTTCTCTTTCAAGCAGAAAGTCCAAAAGCAGTTTCCAAGTGGAAACAAAACTATTTACATTCTTTTCCCTAATCAATGCCGTTAACTTTGTCATCTTCACCAGTTCCATCATCTTTTCAATCCATTCTTCCATTGCGGGAGTTGAATTAACCATAGTTTCAACTGGGAAGCTGTGAATACCCTCGACCAAGCCGAGTCCAAAAATGCTAGAGAATTCACGGAAGCCTGGCACTCAGACAAACTGGCCATCAGCAGGAACGCAGAGAGAAACAAAATCTACATGGCATTAAAAAAAAATCAAAAAGCCAAAAAGAAAACAAAAAGACCCAAACATCTCATCATCAGTAATCAACACCCAGATGAACAGAGATTAACATCAAGATTAACATTAGGCCAACAATCAAGAAAAAAACAATACTCCAATCAAGAAACTACCAAAGAAGCTAATACTAAACCTAATCAAGGAAACACCAAGACCACTTCCACCAGCACTGACAGGCCAAGCCACACCAATAGATAAAATGAGAGCAAATCCCACTCCCTTCCAGCACTGATAATGTTACCTAGTTTGGTAAAGAAACGTCTGCAAGCAAACAAGCTCAGAGGGCACCAAGTTCAACCCTGAGCTACAAATATTCTCTTTTATCACTACTTTCAGATTCCAACCTTCTTTTGATGTAACGGTGTGTTCACCTTGAATAAAAGATATTATTTCCTCATATGATTGTTGACAAATGAATCTTTTCTTTTACGTATACCGAGAGCATTTGCAGCAAGACAAATTCCTTGTGTGTCCAATCATACTTGGCGAATAAAGAATTCTATCAGTCCACCTCTTCCACCTCACTTCATTTGTGAACTGGTATCATCAGACTATAATAAGACTTGCAGTGCCAAAGTGTATTCACACATGTATCTAGATGTATGTGCCCTAGAGAGAAGTTGTCCTTACTTCCCCTTTCAAGAAACATGGCTTCTAGAAACTTTGAGGAAAGAAATTTGGAAAATTGGGCAATTGACATTAACAACATACAAACATATGAATTTCCTTCAAATGCAAAACTAAGAACAATTTAGAAATAGAAAATGGAGAAAAATCAGAGGCTCAAAGTAACACCTATTGGGAAAATACCATGAAAGTACTAAGAATACAGAAGGGTTCCCCCCACCAGATTTTTTATTCTAAACAATATGCTCTTGGAACAGTGGAAATGATTCTTTCCACACAACTTTGATATTTTTAGTTTCTCATTATCTCAGATTTCTCTATTAGAAGAAATAACCTGATAGTTTTTTTAAATTATAATAAAATATTAAACAGCACCCTGCACCACCAACAGAAGAAAGAGCAATTGTACAATGAAGAAGTATAGTCTATTATATAATTAAAATAAAATATGACAAAGAAAAAAATTTAAATGAAAAAGAGATCCATATAATAATTATATAGATAATCATATAAAGTTAATACTATCCTTAAACTTATAATGAAGTCTAGAGCATGCAAATAGCCCTCATTTTTGTGACTGCATCCTAAAGTCACCGTTCACAATTATGATGGTGATAAAATAGTAACTTTACAAATTGTCCTTGCATTTATAACTTCTGCAGCTCTGTACAGTAAAGGAAAGATGAAGGGAGAGCTTAAGAACAGCCACAGCTCCACTTAGCAACTTCTTCCCTTAACAATCAAGTTGCCTGGCCCAACTGTGGTCACTAAACAAGGACTATCTGTATTGTTATATTCTGATTTTTAAAACACAAGAGATTTTTCCAGTATAGGTAACAGTCTTATCCTGAATTCATTCCTTAAATCGGACATGGAGGGTTTTTTTCCAGTTATATAAATTAAACATCTCATCCCTTTTTAAACATTCTCTGAGGTTAGCAGTAAAGACAAAATAATATTTTGTGATGAATCCATTTCACTTTTAAATTACAAGTGTTCAATAAAAATTAGTAAAAAATAAATTACAAAAAGTACATTTCACATTTCTTAACACTTAGACCCATTGATTATCCAAAACTGAATATTCCAGTTCCAATTCAGATATATACTGTAACTAGTATCTTCATTTTTTATTAATTTCCTTATAAATTGAATGGTTGGCTTCTATCCAAGTATTATAATGACCCTAAAATAGCAGATATTTCAGTTATCTGCAGTCAGATACCTAAAATATCAGCCCATGTGCCTTGTTTCCCCCAAAATAAGACCTATCCAAAAAATAAGCCCTAGCATGTTTTACATGCACCTATTATAAGCCCTACCCTCAATATAAACCCTACTTAAGAACCTGCACAGCTGGCTACCTGCCCATTGCATCTGGTTGCTTGTGGTGCTGCAACCATGAGGCAAGATGGGGTGGTGGTGGAGCTGCCCCACACATCCCATACCAGCTTACCTCAGGGCCCCTGCAGCCAAGCCATCTATGCTCCGACACCAGCAGCAGCACCAGCATCTATATGCAGCAGGAGCCCATGTGGCCGCTGGCCCACTTCTGCTTGCTCGTGGCTGCAACAGAGCAGGGGGCTGAGTGGTGTGCTGGTACCACGGCTTCAAGGCAAGGCAGGTGTCAGGCTGTGGATGGCCTGGCTGTAAAGGCCCTGAGGTAAGCCAGTGCAGGGCTCGTGGAACAGCTACACACACACAGCCACCTCACCTAATGGCCACAGAACTGGCACATCATTCAGCTTCCTGTTCTGTTGTGGCCGCAAGCAAGGAGAAGAAAAGGGCCGGCAGCAACGTGGGGTCCTGCTGGACAGGGCTGCCAGAGCTGCCACCATGAGGTGAGGCAAGTGTTGGGGCATAGGTGGCAGAGTTGGTATTCAGCAGGTTCTGACCAGTTCTGGAGAACTGGTAGCGGAAATTTTGAATAGTTTGGAGAACCAGCAATACCACCTCTGACTGAGGATTTCACAGTATCCTTCCCCTGCCATGCCCACCAAGCCACACCCACAGAGCCAGTAGTAAAAAAATTTGAATCCCACTACTGATGGGTAGCCTGGCTCCGGGAGCCCTGAGGTAAGCCGGGGTGGGGTGCATGGGGCAGCTCCACCCTACCTGCCTCACAGCAGTGGCACTGTTGGGATAGAAGGCACTGGCGCAGCCACCTGCTCCGTCACGAGCAAGCAGAAGTGGGCCTCCCGTACATGGGGAAGGAAATAAGATACCCCCCCAAAATAAGCTCTACTGCTTATTTTGGGGACCAAAAGGGTAGTAATTTTTCAGAAACACATGTATCTGTCGGCATTTAATATGTAAGGTGTTAAGTTTGCATGAAGAGTCAAACGCGGGGAGCTTCAGATAAGAGTTTATTCAGTGACTACAGCTCGAATGGACCCGAGTTGGCTGGGCTACGGCTGCCTCTTATAGCCTGCAGCCGTAGTTGCCAGCCAATGGGAGTGCAGGGTTTCTTCCCGCACTATTTAAACCAATACCATTTAACATTTTACAAGAACAGTTCAAATAAACCAATAACATTCAAACCTATATACACAATGATAGGTTTTCACTGATGAATAAAAAACAAAGATGTTGTGCATTTATTCTAATATATTACAGCTATTATTTTATTTATTTATTTATATTTATTTATATTTGAACTTGTATGCCGCCCCATCTCCGAAGACTCGGGGCGGCTCACAACTAAAAACACAGAACAATAAATATTTAAAAAGACATTAAACCAAACAAGCCCAAATATAAAACGACAATAAAAATACATTAAGAACCCATCCCTCCCCCAGGGAAGGGTCACAGCCCGGGTTGGTCAAACAGCCAGGTCTTTAATTCACGGCAGAAGGTGCGGAGATCAGGGGCCAGACGGAGCTCCAGAGGCAGTTGATTCCAGAGGTCAGGGGCCGCAACAGAGAAGGCTCGTGTGGGAAGTACCAGCCGGCATTGACCGATGGAACCCCGAGTCCTTGCCTATGAGCCCGCACAGGGCGGCCGGCACTAGCTATTGGAAGAAGACACTCCCTCAAATATTGGGGACCCATGTCGTGTAGGACTTTGAATGTCAAAACTAAAACCTTGAATCTCACCTGGAGCTCAGCCAATGCAGGCCACAGGAGGGGTAACATGGGAGAACGGGTAACTCCCATCACCACCCACGCGGCCGCATTCTGCACCAGTTGCAATCTCCGGATGGTATGCAAGGGCAGTCCTAGATAGAGAGCGTTGCAGTAGTCGAGTCTCGAGGTGACAAGGGCATGAGTAACTGTCGTAGGCGTCCCGGTCCAGAAAAGGGAAGTTGTCGAACAATACGGAGCTAGGCAAAGGCCCCCTGGTGACGGCCCCCACCTGCTCCTCCAACCGGGCCGTACATCCAGGAGGACCCCCAGATTCCGCCCTATCCACAGGGGGTAACACCTCCCCCTATGGCCAAGGATGGACAGTCTTGACTGGGCGAGACGCCGATCACAAAGCCACTCAGTCTTGGCTGGGTTGAGTCGGAGCATGTTCCTACTCATCCAGATCCGTACCACATCCAAACACCAGGACATCAGGGGAGAGGCATCACTGATCTGGCCTGGGGTGGAAAGGTACAGCTGAGTATCATCAGCGTACTGATGGAATTCACTCCAAAACCACGGATGATCTCACCCAGCGGTTTCATGTAGATATTAAATAAGAGAGGAAAGGACCGACCCTGTGGGACCCCATAAGAGAGAGCCCTTGGGGTCGACCGAACCCCTCCCACTAACACCGATTGCGACCGCCCGAGAGGTAGGAGGAGAACCACTAAAGAACAGTGCCCCCACTCCCAACCCGAGGCGATGCAAAAGGATACCATGGTCGATGGTATCGAAAGCCGCTGAGAGGTCCAATAGGACCAGGACAGAGGAAAAACCCCTGTCCCGGGCCCTCCAGAGATCATCCATCAGCGCGACCAATGCCGTTTCTGTGCTGTAACCGGGTCGGAAGCCCGATTGGTACGGATCCAGGTAGTCCTCTTCATCCAGGAAAAGCGGAACCTGCTGAGCCACCACACTCTCAACAACCTTCGCCAAAAAGCGAAGGTTTGTGGCTGTTATCAACTGCATCATACATGTTTCCACAAAGCATCAATGGTGCTGTCACTTTAATGAAAGGTAAATAGTTGATAGCCCTGCTCGACTAAACATATACCCAATATAACTTTTTTAATCGACAACTTGCCACTGTGGAAATCCAGCCATAGAGAGATAAGAAAATTACAGAATACAGAATAAAAAGAGTTGGAAGGGACCTTTCAGGCCTTTTAGCCCAACCTCCTGCCCATTCTGGACAAAAGACTGTCCGATCTCTTCTTAAAACCTCCAGTGATGGAGCACTCACAACTTCTGGAGGCAAGCCATTCCATTAATTAATTGTTCCCACTGTCAGGAAATTCCTCCTTAATCCTAGTTGGATTTCTCTTTGATAAATTTCCATCTGTTACTTCTTGTCCTGCCCATGGGTGCTTTGGAGAATAGATTAACCCCTCCCCTCTGTGACAGACCCCCAAATATTGGAAGACTATTATCATGTCACCTCTAGTTCTTCTGTTCATTAAACTAGACATACCTAGTCAGGGGTGGGATTCAACTGATGTTACTACCGATTCGGTGACTACATTTTGCGCTGCGCGCGTGTAAAAACCTTAAGCTGTGCCTCCTGGACAGCTGAAAAGCGCTGTGCGCAGGTACACAGCGTTTGAAAAGCCACTTTTTTCCTGCTTTTTCAACCTCAGCTGTGCCGCGCAAAGCAGCTGAGGTTGAAAAAGCAGGAAATAAGGGACAGGTAAGAGCCCAGGTGGGTGGGTGGGTCAAACAGTAGCAAACACAGAACCAGTTCGGTGTCTGCTGCTCTTCAGAGCTACCAGGCAGAACCAGTAGCATCCCAGCCCTGTACCTAGTTCCCTCAATAGTTCATTGTATGGTTTTGCCTCCATTAGGCCTCCATTAAACCATTAAAAGCCTCAGTGTTTAGCTTTTAAGGAATAAGTCTTTCATATTGTTTCTCTAAATTGCAATAATAATCCAGGTCAAGATAATGTATAAGACATTTAAACTTCACCTTTAATTTAAAGCACTGTAGTAATTATAGATTCAGGAAAATCTGAAATAATACCTATTTTGCAATGCCACTTATAATAGAAATCACATTTATACACTCAGAAGTATACTTATAGTCTACTAAGACAACAGTAATGTACAGCTTGCTGCTCAAAGGATAAAATAAAAATTTCTTTAAAAATATTTTTGTATTAAATCCTGGGGCACATAACCTCAGTGACAAAATGATAGGGCATCCAATAACTATAACATAGACTAGAGGACATCTTTTTCTCTATAATTACGATTTATACAGTAATGCACTAAGTGTGTAGGCAGAGAGGGAAAAGTTCATAAAGCTACGATTAATTCAGTTTCAAAATTTTATGTTTGTCAATTATCAGCAAAACATGTCCTAGAAGTACAATTCATAAATTATAAATTAAACAAATGTATTTTTTAAAAAGTACTCCATATTGTTGATCTAGTTTGTTTTAACAGATAAACATGAAATTTTTTGAAACAGCAAAAATGAAATGAAATTCTACTGATTTTAAACTTTGTGAGGAGTGAAAGTTGTGATGTTTCCATGATTCTAATAAAGAGAATTAATAGCTTGAAATTATTTTACTTATACATAACCTTGAATACTACCGGGGACCCTGATAGGACAAACAGTATCTAAATAGAGGCTGTCTTTTGATGAACACTCACAGCCCAATCCTCATTCATTCAAAAATACCCCAAACTGATTACACTGGGACTTAAATATAACCTAAATTTTCTTTTATATCATTTTTACAATACAGGTAGTTCTTGACTTACGACCGGAATTGAGGCCCCAATTTCTGTTGTTGAGACATTTGTTAAGTGAACTTTACCCCATTTTACGAGCTTTCTTACCTCAGTTGCTAAGTAAATAACTGCAGTTGCTAAGTTAATAACCTGGTTGTTAAGTGAATTTGGCTTCCCCATTGACTTTGCTTCTCAGTAGGTTGCAAAAGGGTGATCGCATGAACTTGGGATACAGCAACAGTCATAAATATGAATCAGTTGCCAAGCATGTGAATTTTGATCACACGATCATGGAGAATGCTGCAAAGGTGGTAACTGTGAAGAACGGTCACTTTTCTCAATGCTGTTGTAACTTTGAACGGTCACTAAATGAACTGCAAGAACAAGCAAGAACTCTGAGGCGGTAGATTCATCAAAGAATAGCTTTATTGGGAATATCATATTGGCACATATCTGGTGAAAACGACTCTGAAGGGTCCCTCGGTTTTCACCTGATTAAAAATGAAAGTCCCCCCCCAATCCAAAACAATCTGTCACATGACCCAATCAAGGCAGCCTCTGCTGGTCCTACCTCCGATCAGGTGTGAGAACATCCTTGGTTCCCAAGAGACAGTATTTTATTTTGACTATAAACATATGAAGAATGGTTACAGGAACTAGGCATGGCTAGTCCAGTGAAGAGAAGGACGAGGGGAGAGATGATAACAGTGTTCCAATATTTGAGGGACTGCCACAGAGAGGAAGGGGTCAAGCTATTTTCTAAAGTGCCTGTAGGCCTGACAAGAAATAATGGATGGAAACTGAACAAGGAGAAATTTAACCTGGAAATAAGGAGAAACTTCCTGACAGTGAGAACAATCAACCAATGGAACACTTTGCCCTCGGAAGTTGTGGGAGCGCCATCACTTGAGACTTTCAAGAAGAAATTGGACTCCCATCTGTCAGAAATGGTGTAGGGTCTCCTGCTTAGGCGGGGGGGTTGGACTAGGTGACCTACAAGGTCCCTTCCAACTCTGATTATCTGTTATCTGACCCCAGCTATCTCTAATCCCCACTCCCTATCCCTCGCTCCAATGTGGCAGCACTGAAGCTTCAAGATGGCTGCAGCCAGGCCAGCTTCAGGATTGACATTTATACTGAACAATTGTTGCTTTAATGACAGAGTTCATGGGGAGTCAATACAATGTCCTTCTGACATGTCTCTTGGACTCCTCAAACCTTAATACAGGGGTGCTAAAATTGTGGATTGTAATGGGCAAGGTATAATAAAAACCACACCTTTGTATTCTGAAAAATAAGGCCAAACATGTCTAGCTATTATGTTGTTATGCATAGCCTGGCATCATAAGCCTCCTTAAAACACTTTGAGAAAGTAATGGCCAATTTGTTGCCACACATGGGATGCTTTCTTTGAGGCTTGCTCTGTGCTATCCACATGGATTTTAGGATCACAATCATCCTCAGTAGTTACAGTTTGACTTGTGAGATATGCCTGAGGTAGAGATCTGTTATTGCAAAATCTTTGGTGGAATGTTAATTAAAACTAATTTTCTTGTCAATATGGTGATCTGCTGTTTAATAATTTTCTGTTATAAATTTCTTCCAGATGGAGATGGAATTGTTTGCATCCAAACTATGATTGAAGTGCCTCTTTTTTAATGTCAGCACACATTTGTTCACTAAGAGTCAATGTATATGCTGAGTATATGAAAGACTCATCATGTTCTTGGAATAAAATTGTATCAAACTACTATTGGACTTAAATAAAATTGCAGAACAGGTACTATTCTTGGTACATTTTTCACATTATTATTCTATTTGCTGAAATGAATATCATAAGTCTAATTGAATAGTGTAGATTTCAGTGATTCTGATCATAGCAAAGAACCAAAGAGACTTGGTAGAATCACCATAAAACGTATGCTGTTTCAAGTAAGCTCAGCTTTTGCAAATCCTTATGGTATTGCACTAAGAGCTTCGATCGGTAGGACAATCAATTTTTTCCTTCGTAATACTTCAACCTCAATTTGTATATTATGATATTTTGTTATTTTCTCCTGCTGTTTTTCATCAACTGTCTCCAGGTATTGCCACATCGATGAACCACATGCTTTTTCCCCCATAACAGCAATGTCTGATGTATTACATTCTCAGTTTGAATTTTGAAATCTCACACTTCGTTCTCATTTTGCAAAACTTTTTCAGGTGCATGGTCTCAGTGGTTTTTACAAATGATATAAAAAAATCAAATTTTCCACATAAAATGCAGTGGACAATTTTTACAGTCCTATTATGGTATTTATACTTTGAGTGATTTCACCATAGCCATTAATGAGATTAGCTACAATGCTCTCCTTAATTTTACATAATATGTTCCATTTCAACTTTAATAGTATTGATTTGCAGAGCTTGTTCTTGATCTGGCATGATTATTTGTTCAGTTTCTTTATTAAGTATTCCAGATTTCATTTGCAGTCATGTCATACTTTTGATCTATTTTTCCTTTCAATGTCATATGTTATATAATTTATTTTGTTTTCCAGATGGCTAATCGGGTATGGAATCTATTCTCTAATTTTCACCATTGTTAATGTGTTGTGGGGTAGTATGGTGGCTCAGCAGTTAAGACACTGAACTTTTGGGCTGGACAGCTGACAGCCAAGGTTTGAGACCCGAGCTCCACATGATGGGGTGAGTTCCCATCCTTGCCCCAGCTCCTGCTCACCTAGAAATTTGAAAGTATACAAATGCAAGAAGATAAATATGTACCACTTCAGTGGGAAGGTAAATAGTGTCCCGTGTGCACCTTTGGCATATAGCCATGCTGGCCACATGACCACAGGAATATCTTCAGCTAGCACTGGCTCAATAGCCTTGAAATGGAGATGAGCACTGCTCCCTATCATCACCACTGGCTTGTGAAGTACAATCTGTAGGGACTACTTTGCCTGTTTTATTTAATCAGTTGTGGGATGCCTTAATCCTGATTGTCAGTTGACCTCTTTCTGGCATGAGTGAACTTCCAGGATTTAAGGTCTCATTGACATCACTGGATCATGTAAACCCACTACCACAACAAACTAGATTTTTTTCATAATATTGTTACTATTATTATTTCTACTACGTGAATAATGTTCTACTTCCATAGACCCTGAGTGGCTTACAGTAGTGGTATAGCAAGATAAAAGCCAAAATCAATTATAAACAGAAAATCCAACATGCCAACATTGAGAGGATGTATCTTACCTATCTCACAGGGGTGTCAAACTCAATTTCATTGAGGGCCGCATCAGGGTTGTGTTTGACCGTGGGGGGCTGGGGTGGGTGTGGCCAGAGGGGGCATAGCCTGCTTGATGTCACTCATGTTGGGGCACCTGTGGCAGCCCGAGTATTCTGCCAGAAAAAACAGGCTCCCAAGCTCCATTTTTGCTGGTAGAGGGTTGCAGGAGGCTGTTGCAGCCAGAAACTGAGCTCGGGAGCCCATTTTTGCTGGCAGAGGCACCATGGGCCGGTCCTTCACTGTTTCCAGGGTGGCCCCATGTGCCAGATCCAAGTATATGGCCACAGGCCTTGAGCTTGACACCGCTGCTATAAGAATTGTGGGAAGAAAGTCCTCCAATAAGACTCCATCTTACAACTCACTAGAAGTCTGCCTTGGAGTTTACTCTGACAGCTTTCAAGCTGCTTTTTTTAAAACTTCAGACTATCTGTGAGGTTCTTGTTTCTTTTGATTGCCAGCTCTGACAGTACCAAAGAAGCAGTGTAGATCTGGAGGTCCCAGAAGTGGCTTTCCCTCAG
Source organism: Naja naja (assembly GCA_009733165.1). Classification (NCBI taxonomy): domain Eukaryota; kingdom Metazoa; phylum Chordata; class Lepidosauria; order Squamata; family Elapidae; genus Naja; species Naja naja. The sequence goes on along the minus strand of CM019148.1, from coordinate 208,755,750 downwards.
TGACAAGACACTGAACAAGCTCTCTCTCCCAGATTTTACTGGAGAGCCAGATTCAACTTGGAAAAGGTGTTACCAGGAATATCCATGTCCTTGAGTCCCAAGCAGAGGTGGTATTCAGCAGGTTCTGACCAGTTATGGAGAACCGGTAGCAGAAATTTTTAGTAGTTAAGAGGACCGCCAAATACCACCTCTGACTGGAGATTTTACTATCCTTCCCCTGCCACACCCGCAGAACCAGTAGTAAAAAAATCTGAATCCCACCGCTGGTCCCAAGGTTCTTGGGTAAAGGTACCTGTGAGCTGGAACTAGTAGGAACACAGTGTAACTTTCCATAACTACTAGGAAATACTAATTTCCTTATACAAGACATTTAGTATAAAATCAGAAACCTCTTGCTATTGTATGTACCATTGCAGGCACTCAAATCACGGCATAATTTAGGTATCTTAAATTATGTTAAATGATATTTTTATATGCTGAACTGAAGCAATGAAGACACGTAGTCAAAGTTGGAATAGAATTGCTTGCTTTATTCAGTCAGCCTTCTCTCTATATATCTACATCTTAAACAATACCCTTGCCATCACTGGATAAATTGTAACCGTATTACAAGTTATTCATTACTGTTTGCTTCACAGCTTTTATCTATTCATTATTTAAGGATTATCCTACGTTCCAGTTCCTTCTGTATGTTTAGCTGTTATCCTGTTTTCCTAAAGCAACCTCCTTCATCTTCTGGCGGCATTGTGTCTGAAGGAATACTCCTTATCTGAGGTTTGCCATCCGAGATAGAAGCATTCCTGCAGTATAACGCCTACACTGAACAACTGCAGACATGTGTCAGTATTGCTCAGAATTAGATTATATTCTATAAGCTTTAAGCCATACTAGTTTTTTATGGGAACATAAAAGCTCATCCTTTCAATACAAAAAAAGAGACTAAAAACAAATGTGAAGTTATTATATAGTTTTTTTTTTTAATTACATTTATATGCCGCCCTTCTCCGAAGACTCAGGGCGGCTTACAATTTTTGGGATACAACCCAATGCGCTCAGCAATAGCCTTCATTCCATTGTATATGCCTGCTTATTACTAAGCGGCATTTTTACAAGGTCAACTAATTGCCCCCAACAATCTTGGGTCCTCAATTTACCTACCCCGAGAGGATGGAAGGCTGAGTTGCCAGATTTTTGCTCTCAACTTTTGATTAGTTGGGGAAAGCACCGATTGGAACAAGAATAATTCACAAACTCACAGTACTGAAGAACAGCAACTGTGATAGTAATGGTGGAATCCTGCTAGTAATCATTTTGTCAAAATTTGGATGACAGAAACTATAGCTTTTGGAAATAGCCTTTAATGTTATTTATTTCCCTCCTACATTTTTGCTGCTATTTTGCAATAGCCAGCAAAACCATG